>JARJLU010017640.1:0-63338 GCA_030272975.1 Sparidentex hasta | reverse complement strand
TATAACGTGTCACAGCCTCCTGTTCCAACATGATCCAGGTTTTAATTTGGAATGTCGCTTAACCGGAAGTGGCATTTTTTTCCTCTGGGCTGCACTGAGGCTGCGCAGAGCAGCGAGGTCCACCGCCTGCTCTCTGTGTGTGTCTTCACTGTTGTTGAACGCGAACGGTAACGCGCAGAGATCTACAGTGTTTTAATGGTACACAGAATAAACATCTGCAGTTAAATCAGCCACAGAGGCAGAACAGGAGGAGGAGGAGGAGGAGGAAGAAGGCGAGAGGCAGAGCTGCAGAGGAGAAGGAGAGACACAGAGGAGAAGAGGAGGAGGACCAGGAGAGAAAAAATCGGGACAGTATAATGCCGCAGATTTGACTGAAAGGTAAGAAAAACCAGCCTGATCCATACTTAGTGCCGATCCCTGAACTTATGAGTGCCCGAGCGGATCGAGGTTGAGATGTGGGAGGTTAGACCCTCGGCCGCCGCAGCCTGCAGCTGCTGAATGTAGGTCATTGTGTCTGTGGGCCGAGCCGAACCAAGCCGAGGCAAACCGAGCCGAGCCGGGCCGGGCTGTCCTGCAGCTGCAGCCAGGCCGCAGGCAGGCAGGCAGGCAGGCAGCAGGCGGTGCAGAGGGAAGGTGGAGGATGAAGCCCTGCAGCAGGACGGACTGGTGCTGCACTGCAGTGACCGGATTCATTCATAGTCTAAACTGCAGCTACTACTACTTCTACCACTGTTACTACGACTGGAAGTGATGGCATGATAGGCTGATAACGTTTATATATTCTCTCTCTCTCTCTCTCTCTCTCTCTCTCTCTCTCTCTCTCTCTCTCTCTATATATATATATATATATATATATATATATATATATATATATATATATATATATGTCTGTTGGCTTCATCATTTCTGAAACAAAATCTAACAGAACAAAAATGTTTTGCAACAGCCGAGGAGTAAAACTCTGCCTCTTGGTTGTAAGTGTTTCTCCTGTCCATAAACACTCATTGTTAGAATCACAGCACATCAAGTTAAACTTTGAGGCAAACAGATTTTTTTATTTATTTATTTGTCAATAGTTAAAAATACTCTTGCAGATCTGTTTCAGTAGTGCTTTGTGGGTGTGGTTTGTTCAGATTTGATTAACAACAGTCCTCTATTAGAATACTATTACACTCATGTGGGTCAGGATGGGTCTTACAATGAAAAAAAGTGCCTGCAAACACACAGAGCGATGGAAAATAATTCTGAAGGAGTAACTGAGCGTTTTGGGAAATATGCGCATTCACTTTGTCGCTGAGAGTTACATGAGAAGATTGGTATCACTCGGAACATCAGCTGTTGTTGAATATGAAGCTGGAGTCTGGAGCTGGTTGACTAAGCCTGGCGTGAACAGTGAAAACAGTTTGTCTGCTTTTGTCTAAAAGGGCAAAAGGTGAAATCACTTATTAACTCTTCACTGTACAGTTTGTGTCTTGTAGTTGTAGTATGTGAGTCCCTGACCTTGGCCAAGAAATAGTCCGACACTTACACCTTTAAAACCAACACACGTCTTCACACTGCAGTTTTTGGATGAATCTAACAAACAATACAAACAAAACAGGTCCCAGCCAGCTGCCACTCTCTTCTCCAAGTCTTTATGCTAAGCTTGTCTAACCGACTGCTGGCTGTAACTTAGCTGAATGTTTAGCATTTACGCACAAGAATGGAATCGATCCTCTGATCTAACCCTCCAGAGCATTGAATAAGAAATGACACATTATATAAACTGGTATCTGTCACTGAATTATATAACAATGCTAATTCAAACCAGCAAAGTGCAGAGAGAGAGAGAGAGAGAGTTAACACAGCCCCAGATGTTGAACCAGTCACAGAGCGGTGCAGAGATTCACTGTCAGACAGAGAACACAGGTGAGCTCCTGTGTCCAGACGAGGGCTGCAGGAGAACCTATTGAATGTTTTGACTGTTTAACTAACATGGCGATCAGCTGACGACTGATCAACTGACAAGAAATGTGAACCGACTGATTTTACTGACTAAAGGCTTTAACTGCGTAAACACACTGACAAAACAGACAGAAGAGCACAGGCCGAGCCGCACGCTGATCCATTAATCTGAATCTGCTGGGAGAAATGCCAGTTGAGGGAAAATCCTCATGGAAAATCCCCGCGCTGTCTCTATGATATCCCTATAATAATTTCGGGGAGGGGTGAATTTGTCTGCGTTGCCACAGTGTTACTGCTGGGTCAGAAACACTGTGGCAACACAGACAGTTCACAGTCGACTTCATCGCCCATGATGGCGATCACGATTCTGTGTCGACTTTCGTTGTGTTCATCATCTGAGCAGTGAGGTTACTGCGCTTCGTTGACATATTTGACTTCTGTAATTCTGTTACTCTCTAAGGATGTTCATATAGTAACAGCACTTCATTCAGAGTTTTGTATTTGTTGTCTGATTGAATAGTGACAGACACACAAAGGTGTCGACTAGTGTCTGAGCCTTTTGGCTACAGTCTTTTTTTCTTTTCTTTTTCGGGCCTTTCGTGGCTGTATTTGATGGGACACCTTGAGAGATCACAGGAAACGGGATGAGAGAGAGGCGGGGATGACATGCAGCAGAGGGCCGCAGGTCGGACTCTAACCCGGGGCCGCTGTACATGTGACGCACGCTCCACCAGCTGAGCTCCTGTGGCGTGCCTTGGCCTCAGTCTTTGCCTGTGGACTTGGATTATAGACTATGGGCCAGTGTCTGTGATTGTGGACTATGGCGCACCGTCCACATCAGCAGATCCAAGGTGGGGCTGGTAAACAGTTTAAGGTCCCTTGGAATTACCATCATTGAGAACATATCTTGGTCATCACACATCACCACCCGGGTTAAAGAAGCACAGGAAAGGCTCTCTTGTGGGCTGGTGGGCTTAGGGCATCATAACAGCAGATGAGCTGCATGCGGAGCAAACGTTTCCATTATAAATGACATCGCAACAACCAGGAGTAGTTTGTACAAAACAACAGTATAAATAGGAGAGGTCACATCACAATCAGTGTGTTCACTGTGGGGCTGTAATACCAGAGCGCCTCTCTCTCTCTGTGGAATTGACAGTAGACGGGAGGGGGGTGGAGAGGGTAGGGTCCACCAGTTAATCCATAGCGGATGGTGTTGTTCTAAAAAATGCTAAGTGTAGAATAGTAAAATGAACCATCAAATATACTTGCGGGGCCGTTAATATATCTGAGCGGATTGCCCAAGTAAAACACATGTGTGGGAGACACTGGCTACCATCTGAGATTGTTGGCTAGTGTATTAGATTATGGCCTTGTGCTACTTCTCACTCCTGCTTTAGACTGAAGACTTGTGTTTAAATATTGTGGTCTAGTAGTATGAAGCTGCGGACTGATGTCTGAGAGTCTGAAAGCTTTCTGAAATGTACTCAGGCTGATACGAGGCATTAGCGGTCTGATTCAGAGAAATCAGCTGGATATCTTTTGCTACAAAAACATAAAATGTGTTTGTGTTTTTGTCCCTTTCATGTAGCTCAGCAAGAACACACTGTCCGGGGAAATACAAAATGAGCTGGATTTGGTGATCTCAGGCGACTGGAGTTTAACTTTACCATGTGTATGGGCAGGATGAACAATTACATCCACTGAAAACTGTTTCTAAATGCACATATGAGCATGTGAATACATTTTTGAGATTGACTTGATTGACTGAAGACATCAATCTATCCATTGTGTCTTTGTGTGTCGACAGATGTCCAACGTTAACATGGAAGCGACAACCATCCTCCCCATCCTCAAGAAGAAGCTGGCCTTTCTGTCAGGTAAAACACACACACACACACTCTCAAACTATGATGGCATGACGTGTCTTGCACGTGCGTTTTAAGTTTGGTCAGTAATCAGATGTTTGCTGGTTTGTCTATCTTAAGGGGGCAAAGATCGGCGCAGTGGTCTGATCCTGACCATCCCTCTCAGTTCAGACCAGACCAGCATGGAGGAGCTCAGTGCCACACTGGACTACCTGCTTAGCATCCCCAGGTACACACACACACACACACACACATGCACACACGCACGCGCACACACACGCACACACACACACACACACACACACACACACACACACACACACACACACACACACACACACACACACACACACACACACACACAGTGACAGAAGTGATGCTCAGGTATGTGACTGTGTGTATATGTTGTGTCAGCAGAAGACTGTTTTGTCTCATCTTTATTGCCTTCAGACGTGCTTGGACTTAACTTGTCTCTCTGCTGGATTTTTAAAATCTTGGCTCCAGTCTGGGAGTCCAGTATGTTCAGCTGAACGTCAAAGGCTTAAAGGATGATTCCAGTCTAGTACAAGTTGACATACAGCTGTTATGGCCTCGGCCCAAATATGAGACGAGAGATTTCTTCCATAAAAGACTTTTCTGAAGGTACAAACATTTTCAGATTAGTCCTGCTGGGAAAGTTTCCCAGAGGAACAGAGAGTACTTCTCCTTGATGACTTTTCCTCTGTAGACACCGAAACACTTCCATTAAAGCGTAATGTAAATCCCACATTTGTTTTTCAGTGGCCTACTCTCACCGTCTGCTGTCAGACTCCTGGAAGACGTCTCAATGTTTCTCTCTGAGCGCCTCTTCCTGACGTTGTCTGACAGCAGTAGTTCTGGGCAGCCCGACAGATAATTCAGCCCCCGTTTTGTTTCTGCAGTGAAGATGCTGTCAGATGCTTTCAACCTGTTATCACTCCTCAGGAATTGATCTCCTCCGAAATGCATTAGACAAGCTGTTTTAAAACTCCTGCAGGTTAAACCGGGTTTCATTAAAACATCGAGGCTACAGGCAATCCATCGTCCCACTCTCTCTGAAGGAGCGTTGCAGTGGTGTTCCACCCTTCATCCAAAAGCATTTTCCACACTACACGTATGTCATCGTGTGGGATCAAAAGCTTACGTCTGATGTGGGAAGCTATATCTGGTGGACATGAATGCACCACTCTGACGCTCCTGAAGCAGACTTCATGCTTATCTTAAATAACACACAGATTTTACAAAGTCAAGTCAGTTTGGATGGTCACACCAAAAACAGTGCCACGAACACGGAACTGTATGTAAAAGTTGGTGTTCATAGTCTGATTGATGATTGATGTCAAATGCTCTCCCTCACAGTGAGAAGTGTAAGGCTCGGGGCTTCACAGTTATCGTGGACGGACGCAAGTCTCAGTGGAACATCGTGAAGACGGTGGTGCTCATGCTGCAGGTACACGCTGTATAATACCTGCCCTGATAATATCTCCCGTGTCCCGACATATCTACATGACTGTGCTGCTTGCTCAGGACAATGATGCTATGGTTGCCCTTTCAGAATGTGATTCCAGCGGAGGTGTCGCTGGTCTGTGTGGTCAAACCAGATGAGTTCTGGGATAAGAAGGTGACGCACTTCTGCTTCTGGAAGGAGAAGGACCGCCTGGGCTTCGAGGTGAGTCTCTCAGCTGCTGCTGGCCCGAGTGCTTCAAGTTTCCTTTATCCTCACATATGCTTTCACTGAGCTCCATCTCATGTGCTGAGAGGGACCTGAAATGATTTTGGAACTGCAGAAGCTTTTGTGGATTTGGAACATTTGCCCATTACTTGAAAAGGACTTTCTCCTAACATGATGGTCAATGAGATCTCTCTAATCTAAGGCTACTTTTCAAGAGAATTCTGGAAACTGGAGTGTAGAACCTTGCAAGGCGTCTCCTTGTCTCTTACAAACTGTGAGAGTGCAGATATGTGTTACCAATATGTTGTCAACCAACTGTGACTTTAACTTTTTACTTGTTACTGGGATGACTATGTCGTCGATCAGTTGGTGTAGATCAGGGGTCACCAACACGGTGCCCATGGACACCAGGTAGCCCCCAAGGACCGCATGAGTAGCCCTCAGACCTGTTCTAAAAATGAAAATTGAATATTGATATCATCTGTTTCCCACCTTGTTAAGTCATTCTTGATAATCACTGTGAGAAATCATAAATGTGATCAGTGTCTTCACATAGATGAGCATCATTAATCATTAATAATCATATATAACTAAAGGCAAACTGAGCATATGCGTTCTTTCAGAGGAGTGTATCAAACTGTTAGCCCTTCGTATGACTCAGTACCCATGAATTAGCACTTAGTTTCAAAAAGGTTGGTGACCCCTGGTCTAGATCAAACTGCCCATGTGAACTAGCCTGTACAACTTGTTGTTCCACCTCAGGTAAAGTCTTTATCTGACGCACACACACATTGAATTGTGTTGTTACCTAACGTCAAACGGAGAGAAAGGCCTCCACTTATGATAACCTTGAGCATCATTAACTATCCTGAGTGCTGCTGGAAATCAGAGCCAGGACCCTGTGTGTGTGTGTGTGTGTGTGTGTGTGTGTGTGTGTGTGTGTGTGTGTGTGTCTACTATTATAACAGATGGTTCTACTGACAGAGATCCATAGTCGGTGTGACCCAGATTTCTGCAGCCATGTTGGCTCCACAGTTGTTGCCACGGATACCGGAGTAACTTAAAGGTGGCTGCAGATAGATGATCCTTCACAGTGAATTGTTAGATGACTTTGTTTATCCGGAGTTATCACTGCGCGCTCAGAGTCGAGGCTGGCCCCGTCGGTGTGCTCAAGGTCACCTCGACGTTGAAGAACTGGATCGTGGAACCACAGGGTTTTAATGCAAGGAATGACTCAGCTTCAGATTATTAGTTGTCATAATGTTTGCTCAGGTTTAGGAGTTCCTAGACATGTAATTTTTGAGATAGTTTAAGTACTAGCTTGGAAGAAGCGCTCAACTCCCATCAATTAGTTTTAATACTTACTCACTCTGAGAGCGCACACTCAGCTGCTGGAAGGGAGATTCCAGGGACGGTGTTGAAATGTGACTCATCCGAACTATGGAGTGTGTGTGTGGATGTCACAGTGGGGTGTGCGTCGCACAGCTGCTTCAAAGCCTGACCTAACATTTAAATAAATACACACACACACACACACACACACACACACACAGAGTTGAGTCCAGTTTCCCTGACAGCATCTGCTGCAGTGACAACTGGAGGACAGTCTCAGTGCCAGCTGTCTGACTGTCCAGGTTTCATTGTAAACCCTTTCATGCAAAATGCAGCTCGAAGTGCCTCGCTGAGTGCTGAGACAATATGAAAGGATACAACATGGAATGCACAGACAGACACACAGACATTTCTGTCTGGAGGAAGATCTCAGGCTCGCAGGCTCTTTGTGAACACGCACTGTCTCCAGATTTAGAAAGCGCTCAGGGAAATCGAAGCAGAGGTTTGTCTTGTGATCTAACAACCTGGAGGAAATGCTTGATATATAAAGTGCGATCAGCGCTGATATGGATATAAAGAAATGGTCGTAAAGTAAGGGGACAAAACACTCTCGGCAGAGAGCAGAAGAAACTTGATATACAGAGAAGCTAAAGGCAACCTAAAGATGAATCTCAGTGTGATTCTATAGTGCTGACTGCAGTGATTCCTCACCCTGAAAAAAAAAAAAACTAAGGCTATAATTATGTCTGTTATGCCAAAATGCCCTCGCTCCACTAATAGCAGGGCTCTAGAGGTAATGTGTCTTAGCTGCGTCACGGCCTCATGCACACGTGGGGCCTAACGTGGCTCCACAACTCCCTCTTATCACATCGTCATGCCTTCTAGCATGGACGCAAGAGAGAGATGCACGAGTATGAACAAACTGCATCTAACACAAACAGCATCAGTCACCCCAGTGTCAATCAGAGACTGAAATTACTATCATTTACTATTAAATTACTATTATTATTGTTATTATCGTTATTAAGGTTGTCGTGGTACCAGAATTTTTCAACTGTAATACAATACTTGCATACTCGCTGGCACAAGAAATTGGGAAGAGAAGTCACTGAACACGTAGCAGCGCATTGGCAGTGGTGTTAATATCTGATTGTAGATCTGTTTTTATTTTAATAACTTTATTACCATTGTATCGTTTTTGGCATGTTGTATCAAATGACAGCCTTATTAATAACACGCAATATTCCAACTATCCTAGATGTTAAGAAATAATTGACCAACACTAACGGCACTTACTGCTACTCAAATTATACTAATTATGAATCTTGTGTGGTGTTGTTTTTATTATTATTGTCTGTAACTGGTGCTGATAGAACCCGTCTCCTTGAGTTTGTCATTTCACAGTAAACAACAGTTCTGAATTTTCACAGCTGAAATGGATCTTAATTCAAAGAAGTGTTGGAGTCCAGTTAAAAAAAACCCCAACAACCTCAGAACAGGGTACACCTGTGGTCCGCCTCTCCCCACTCCTTGAGACACATTTAAATTATCTGGAGCGTTCTTGATTAAGGCAGACCTCGTTCACATTTGGGTCACTGGCTGGAGGGCAGAGAAACGAGGGAAGAAGGACGCTTGATTAGCAGAAAGAAAAGCAACCATGAGAAAAATCCTGAAGTCAACTTTGAAGTAAACCGGAGCCGGGGCTGGATGATGTAATATTTCGATTGATGGTGACTATCTCTGGCTGATCTGTACTCAGCTGTAGCTAATAATGTTTATTCCGTCCGCCAGCTGAACTGCAGAGTGAAACCCTTTGTCATTGTTTCATTAATATGCTCTTTTCGTGCCTCCTGTCAGGTGATCCTGGTTTCGGCCAATAAGCTGACTCGTTACATCGAACCCTGTCAGCTGACGGACGATTTTGGTGGAAGTCTGGACTACGACCACAGCGACTGGCTTAACAAGAGACTGGTCACTATTTTTAAATAAGACAAAGATAAATGAATGCAGTTCATATTTTTTAGAATTTATAAATGCTTGTTGCCGTGGTAATCCGGCACCGCGTCTCAACGTGTCTGGGTGTCTTTATCATCTGGTGCAGGTTTTTGAGAAGTTCACCAAGGAGTCGACGTCACTGCTGGACGAGCTGTCGATTATCAATGAAAGCGACAAGGGCAGCTCTGTGGACAAGGACAAGTGCGTTCTCACACACGCATGCACACACACACACACACACACACACACACACGCATGCACCCATAGTCTTGATGTCTAGCGCTGTGTGTCTGTGTGTCCCCTGCAGATCAGCTGACTGTGCCCTCCTGCCATCCTTTGACCCTGAGACGGTCCTTCAGACAGGTAAAATCACTACTTAACTGTTATTGTACAGGTTGGTTTCAAGTCTGAGGGTGATTGAGATCCTGTACCTCCTCTGCAGCTCAACAAGAAGAAGAAATTCACTTAATTTATTTAGCATCTCAGACAGTGGTGGAGGAAACATTAAGATTGAGATGATTGTTCAAGTCCTCAATCTAAGTCTTACTTTACTGAAAGGGTTTAAGTATAATCGCCTAATTGTATTTACGGTATGAGAGTGAAAATACCTCACAGCCAAACTGTGTTCTTTTGTTGTTACATTACTATACATCATACTATCAGACTATTATTATTGATGCGGTAACATGTAAGATGTGTTTAATGTTGCTGTGTTTCATACACTCGTCATGGGTTTTTTAAAATCTTCATCAGTGAAGTAACTAGTAACTAACATTTCCAGGCATGGTAGACACACTTAAAACAAATCTGACCCTCCCCTCATCATCTCTGCAGTAAGTGTTCCCTCCAGTGCTCGAAGAATTTTAGTCAGTTTAATCTAAAAACTGTGAATGAACAAATTTCACTCCGATGATGAGGATTTTCCCCTCACTGCGGAGTGACTCAGCCGTAGACTGTGTTCAACTTACTTGCGCACTCACTGTGTACACTACTCTCGGTCACGAGCTGTGAGTGCTGCCTGAAAGAATGCAATCGGGCAGCCGGGCAGCTGAACTGAGTTTCCCCAGCAGACTGTCGGTGCTCGCCCTGACCTGGAGGATGTGGGTGGAGGGAAGGCGAGGTCTTAGATAATTAGTCTGCTGCCTCCGAGACCTGAAGCTAAATAGACACTAAGGATAGATGGATGAATGGGTGGATGTGTGGCTGTGTTCGCCTTACTGCGCTGCCTGTGTGTGTGTGTGTGTGTGTGTGTGTGTGTGTGTGTGTGTGTGCTGAGCAGAGGTGAAAGGAGTCTTTGTTTGTGGTGCCACCCTCCTTGCTCTACCAGCTCCTCTCATAATGTACCGGCATGTAAACAAACACTGACGCATTATTGTTGGTAATGCTTTTGAAACAGGCTCTTAAATATCAAACTGCCCTCTTTCTCTCACTCCCTCACTCCCTCCCTCTGTGTCTGTTTGAAGGTCATGAGCTGCTGTCGGAGCTGCAGCAGCGTCGTTTTAACGGCTCGGAGGGAGGAGGAGGAGGAGGACAGGGAGGTGAGGAGGCAGCTGTCATTCGTCCGGGGTGCACGGGCGGACGGACGGATGAGTGGAGGGGTGTCATCTGTGCTGTCATGTGCAAATTTATCCCTGGACCGTTGTTGTTCGAGACTGACTGTTAAATGCAGACATCGGGATCAGCAACGAGTATACATACATGCCCTTCAGAGATAGATTACATGTATTCCCAGAGAGCCAGACAGTGTGATAGCAAAGTATGGCACTGGGAATTAGATGTCCCGCAGTAGAGGTGACTCACCAGCGGTCACAGCTGCGCTAATGGCCAAGCAAGGCCGAGTCAAAGTTTGCTGCAGTCCAGTGTCACAAAGCACGACGCAGGGTGTACGTGTGATAAAAACAGATGAAAAGAAACATCAGCAAAACACACATTACAAACAGAATATTTATTACCTGCCACATGTACAATGAAACCCTGGCCTATGTGCGTAGCCTGTGCAATGTTTTAAGTGTTAAAAGCAAAATCTTGAAGTTTGGTCTAGCATCTTCAAGGGGCCACTGTAATTTATATAAAGACAGAGAATATTACCTCTGTCTTTATCACATCACATTTTCTAGTGTTGGTTAGTATATAGTAGCAGCAGTGTTTTCGTACAAAATGTAGCTAAAAGTCAATTTGAACTGAACCAGAGAAAAGTTATTACACCTGTTACACCAGGAAGAGACAAAGCCATGAACTAGACAGAGTTGATGTCCTGAATTAAACCGTTGCAGTTACTTTTTGTACAGTTAGATCAGAAATAAGGAGATGTCCCGGAATGTTACCCGGCCTGTCTTCTGCCTGACCTCTCTCTGACGCCTGACCCTCCAGGTCCAGCCTGGTGTCCCATGGAGGAGGAGCTGCTGGCTCAGCCTCAGGTGATGAAGCTGCTGGACTCGCTCCGGGAGCAGTACACCAGATACCAGGAGCTCTGCAGGCAGCGGAACAAACGCACCCAGCTAGACGAGATTCACGCCAAAGTCATGCAGGTAACACTTCTTTCTTTCTTTCTTTCTTTCTTTCTTTCTTTCTTTCTTTCTTTCTTTCTTTCTTTCTTTCTTTCTTGCTTTCTTTCTCTCTCTCTTTCTCTCTTTCTTTCTCTCTCTCTTTCTTTCAGTGGGTTTTAGAGGTGCTGGCAGGCAGACAAAGCTAGGCTAGGCTGTCTCCCAGGTGCCAGTTTTTGTGCTAAGCTAAGTGGCTGCTGGCTTCAAATTGCTGCACATACATTTGAGTTATCAGTCCTCTCATCCTGTATTACTTAGGTAAGAAACTAATGTATTTACCCAAAACATATTTTCCTTCATGGACTCTAAAACTGTTCCTGAGTATAAATGTGTGAATACCCCCCTCACACTCACAGCTCTCTGTACTCAGTGTCCTGCTACATTGTCGGCCTCCTCAGTCTCCTGGCCTGATTCTTTTCTCATCAAGGCTTTGACCATCAGAAACGGTGTTAGTAGAGCCCTTCAGTAGAAAGTAGACTTTACTTTGATTAGTGGGGTTCCTGTAGCCACAGGGGTTGATGGGTAATACACTGTCTTGGAGAAGAGCCTGGGGTTGCCATAGTAACCAGAACATGTCGGTCGCTAGCCCGGAGGATTGGAGGTGGGGGGTTGGCCTAGTTCTGGATCGAACTGTGTCTGCTTGTGTTTGTGTGTGTTTGTGTGTGTGTGTGTGTGTGTGTGTGTGAGCTCTTTCAGGCACCACTGACCTCATAAATACAATTAGATTATGATACCGACACGTACATACATCTGGAGAGACGTTTCCAGATGTTCATGCACAGCACTGTGGCGTACTGTGGTGGACATTTTTAAACTTCAGCTCATCACAAAATCATGGTCACAACAAACATACAGACAGACTGATTTTGATTGAAGATGTATTTCATATTATATAAAAAAAATGAAAATATGCATCCACAAACATTATGTCACAATTCATACACTAATTTATGAACACCTCAAACTCCAGACATGCTCCAAGAGGCTATCATAGTGCCGTCCTGTTTACCCTGGGAATCACTGGTTGTATTGGTGCCAAGGAAAGACACTCTTTGTGGCTCTCTGCTGATTTCACACACAAAGCTTGTTTCATGGCGTCATCTTGGTTGTCTCAGTTTGGACTTGAGACTTCACATTTTGAACAAGAAACAGTTAAAAACTTGGGCCATGGAGTTTGAAAAAGATGCAGGCATTGACTGGGAAGAGAGGGTCTTTCTGAGGACGCTTGCAGAGTTTCACTGGTGAAAAATGAGGATCCAGGACTAAAAGATACTATCAGGGTATCTCTGCCTCTGCTGCTTTGATTTTGACCAACCTTTTAAGAATGCATCTTTTTTGTCTCCTCAAACTTGATTATATTATTATTATTATATTAACCAATTCAGAAATTCAATTATACTCAGAAAATGTCTGTATGATCTGATGATATGATTTATTCCCCACGATGCTTTTTAATTTCACCTTTTCTCTTTCATTAAGCCTAACTGTACCATGTTAATATGTGTGTTCCTAAAACATATCAAAGAAAATATAAGTGAATAAAAGATTAAGTTAAGTTATTTTAAAACAAAACATATAAGAAAGAATCATCCAGAGGATGTGAAATGGGACTGTTGGAGCCTCAGAGCCTCTGCTGGTGGCTCAGCTGCACTGCAGCACAGAGACTTGAGGAGACGGACAGAAATCCTCCCAGCGAACAACATTTCACCCAGTCAGCCTCGTCACGGCAGACATTTTACAAGTCACAGTAGTAGAAAACAGGTATACATAATAACATGAATGGCAGCTGAATGAATATCTGTCGCTCTTTTGAACTGATGATTTAAGCAAGAGACTTTAATGTCCATCTTGTAGCAGTCCCATCAAGTAATAATACACTATACTATCATTTTTAGTTTGGCTGAATTTCAAAATCTCTCTACATGAAGGAGGATGCAGCATCACTAAGTGAAAGCAGCTTGGCTTGCAGTCTGCTCCTGACCAATCAGGGTGTGGCGATGCTGTTTTTTGAAGGCTTAAGAGAGGTGGGCAGTGGCACCCAGGCACGCCTGCAAACCTCATCCTGATAGACTGTCGGCCAGAAACTCTGGTCTGTTGAGGTTTCTCTGTTGGCCTCGTTCTGTCTAGTCCAGGGTGAATTGTGTGCGTTCCACAACCTAGTTGTGTGACCATCAAAAGTCGCCATTCAACTAGGCCATCTGCATCAGGGCCATGCTTATTTGTGCCAGAGTTTGGCTTGCCTTTCAAAGGCCTGGCACCTGCAGACTTCTTTTGGTTTGACTTAACCTGACACTAACCCGTACACCTTCACTTCATCTTCACCTTCACTAGGGGCTTAAAAACTGGATTTTAACGTGGACTTTCACGTCTGGCACCAGCACTTCCCACTTTTCCCTCTGAGGGAGATCACGAAGTTTGTATTGTTTCTCTCTCTGTGTCACTCAGGTGGTCACCTGGCTGCAGGGGCCAGGTTCAGAGCTGTTGAAGACCCAGCAGGAGATCGGAGACTCGATTCGAGCGGCTCAGGCCTTGCAGCAGAAACACGAGGAGATCGAGAGCCAGCACAGTGTAATGCACCCCGCTGTACACACACACACACACACACACACACACACACACACACACACACACACACACACACACGTTCATGTGACAAAGACAAACTGATGAGTCAAATTAGGGGTTAAATACACATCTGAGTTAAATGCTTCCACTCTGCTTTTTATAAGATTATACAAACAAATTAATGCATTTCACATGACACTCAGGTTTTCGAGTGTGTGTTTTCTGTCAGAGTTCTATGGAGAACACTCCATTTTACACTGCTTGTTAATGCTAGTACTCTGGCAAATCTGTGTGTGTCTACAGGAGTGGTTTGCAGTGTACGTGGAGTTGAACCAGCAGATCGCTGCCTTGCTCAGTGCCGGGGAGGAGGAGGAAGTGGTGGAGCTGAAGGCGCTGCAGCAGCAGCTGAGCGACGTGTGCTACAGACAGGCGTCTCAGCTGGAGGGCCGACAGAACGTTCTGCAGGCGGCGCAGAGCTTCCACAGCACCACGCAAGAGGTAAAATACACACACACACACACACACACACACACACGCTGTCAATGCCTGATGGTCAGACTGGAAATCAGACTTCAGTGTGTCAGAGGCAGGAAAATTAAAAGTGTAAAAATTTATGTGATCTATTCTGGACAATTCACACACTGTGTCTGCCCCCGCAGTTGTCCCAGCAGTTGGATGGTCTACTGGGCATGCTCTGTGCTGACGTGGCTCCAGCTGATGGAGCTTCAATTCAGCAGAACCTCAAACTCTTGGAGGAGAAGCTGCAGACTGTTGGTCCGTGCTCTAAATGGGAAATCATGTTCATCTCTCTCTTGAACAATATTGTTAACTGATGAGTGTACTAGAGTTCCTCTGTGACATCAACCATCTCCCCTCCATGCAGAGGCAGGCCTAGCGTCTCTGCGCCAGAAGGGGGGAATGTTGCTGGAGCAGATGTGCAACCAGCCGTCCTGGTCTCCGGAGGAAACTGAGATTCCAGCTGGAGAGCAGCAGGACAACATTCAGCACATCCAGGCTGTGATGGAGGAGATGCAGCTCCGCAAGCAGAGGTGACTTAGTGGCAGAGTTTAGCATGGAGCCACCTGAGCTTTATTTATTCAGTCACTCACAAGGTGATTTGTGTTAGGTTAGTTATTGGAATGTGTCTAGTTCGAATCCCCAGCTCCTCCACCTGCATGCTGAAGTATCCTTGAGCAAGATATTCAACCCCAAATTGCTCCAAGTTTGTCTGACAATGGTGTGTTTATGTGTGTGACAAATGTGTAAAGCGCTTTGAGCGGTCAGTAGACTAGAAAAGCACTATAGAAATGCATGTCCATTTACCCACTACCAGTCTATAACCACTGGTCAAATTTGATACAATGTCCTGCTCTCCAGAGGATGAACTTCCCCCATTAATGACCCCATGTTCTTTCCTATATCACCTCTTTTTTTTCTTTTACTTCACTACCCAGTTTGTTGTTTATTATGTCAAAAACAGCTTTTAGGGCAGCCATTCCCTAAATTATGAATGACGCAGCCCACTTTGTAACCTAAATCTTAAATTTGAGCTCAGATCCACACACAAGACTAAGATGAGCATTCTATGTAAACACAGGCCTAAGGCAGTGCAGTTTCAATTAACAATCCATCCACATACACAAAACAGTGTCTTTAACACATGAAATTATTTTACGCTATTGACATGATGTAAGTTGAGGTCTTTTCCCTTGTCCAAAGAAATGTTGCCTTCCTGTCAAAACTGTATTTTCTTGAATTGCCACCCAGCAGTGATGAACACTGAGCTCGTATCAACACCAGGTCGAATGAGGTTAGAAAGAAGAAGATACAATTTAACCCCTCTGTTTGATCAGTTTTGATTACCTTTTCAAATGTAGATATTTAATGATGAAGAATTTATGGAAAAGCTTAATGACAAAATTGAATATTAGAATATTTCTTTATTTATCGGTTTGTGTGCTTGCTGCAGGTGTGAGGACATGGTCGATGTGAGGAGGCTGAAGATGCTACAGATGGTCCAACTGTTCAAATGTGAAGAAGACGCTCTACAGGTACGACACACACATACACACACACACACTCATGCAACAAAAGCATTCGTTAATGAGATGCTAATCTGTGCATGTGTGTGTTCAGGCAGTAGAATGGCTTGGCGAGCTGTTGGATGCCCTGTTGAAGACTCACGTCAGACTGGGCGACGACACCCAGGAGACCAGGACCATGTTGGACAAACACAGGAAGTTTGTGGATGTTGCTCAGGTGAGATTTGATCTGCTGTTAATGTGAAAATATCGATGAGAGCTGCTTCGAATAGCAGTTTTCATCCACAATCAACATTAAACAATATTGATATCAGTGCTTCTGATATATTGCCTGAATAAAGAATGGAAGAAATGACAACATTTTTTATGGAAATGGACCTCTTGGGACAAAGAGTGAAAGTGCTTTATCCCATGGCAAAAGCAATATCTAATGTAGAAATCATTCAGTGTTTTATGTAGTAACTAAATTGGTCATGAGATGAGATGCGGTGGGATCTGTCTGCTTCAGCTCAGCTGGTAACAATAACGTCTCTGTGCTATGCCAGCGCCAAAGCATTAATTCAGCCCTCACAGCCCCCCTCCCCCCATCGAGATCTGCTGCTCCACACAGACCGTCTGACTGTAAAGTTACAAAACTATCAAAACTGAAACATGAAATTGTCCAAGGCCATGGTGGTGGCATCACTTACTATCGTTACAGAGGCTCTTTGAGCTAAAAGCAAACACCACCATGCTAACATGCACACAATGACTATGCCAACGAGTTCACATTTAGCAGATACAGTATGTTCACTCTCTTGTTTCAGACTGTTCGTGTGCTAAAGTGACAGCTGGCCCGAAACACAAGGTGGATTGGAATGAACTTAATAGTACAGATATTGAGTAGTGAATAAAAGTCAGTCTAATCATAATCTTGACCTGATGATGGCACAAAAGTAAAAGATGACCACCAAAGTCATTACAATTCAAAGTTTAAACATTGAAAACTGTCAGCTCTAAGAGACAGAAAAGGACAATCGTTCTGAAAACAAACTAACACAGACAGTAACTGTTTGTCATGCCATCCTTCCTTTTCCTCTGTCTTTCCCCTCAGAGCACCTATGATTACGGCCGTCAGCTGCTGCAGGCGACCGTCGTCCTCTGTCAGTCCCTGCGCTGTACAACGCGCTCGTCTGGAGACACTCTGCCCCGACTCAACCGGGTCTGGAAACAGTTCACCGTTAGCACCGAGGAGCGACAACAGAGACTGGAGCTGGCTCTGAGCTTCCACACCGCCGCTGAAAAGGTGACAGAGAGAAAGACCTTACTGTGCTGTTATTATATCATTATTAGTTACTTCTAGCAGCAGCTTGTGTGGATGGGCTAACTAGAGCTTGATCTATGCATTAGCAGGGCGATGTTGCGAAGAAATGAAAAAACGATAGTCACCACATTTTATGGCTGCATCACTCCATTGCAGCCATGTGGAGGTAGAAATTATAAATATATATGTGTTTTTACTGTGTTCCAGGTGTTACAACAGGAATGTGTGGACATGGAGTCTCTGGATGACGTTGACTCTACAGGAAAGGTTCTGCTGGACAGACTGACCATGCCTGTTATCTTCCCTGATGGGTATGTACACACGCACACACACACACACACACACACAGTTCTTTTTCGCAAGTTTGCGATTTAGAGTTGAGTACAAAAATACTGAACTAAAGTACTAAGTCCAAAAAATTACAGCTTTTTACCACTATCCCCATATATGGTAGCTTGGTCCTTAAGTGTACTATATTACAATCTCCTAACTTGAATTATTGTTTCAGGAGTGAGCAGTACTTCGGGAGCCCTAGTGAAACAGCGGCAGCAGCGGAGGGTGTCAGAGAGCGCCTGCTGCTGGTGGAGGAGCGTCGGCTCCAGCTGCAGGAGGCGAGACTTGATATTGAGGAGGAGGACGAGGAAGAGGGGAGGGTGCTAAATGGGCAGGATGGACGGCTAGACGTGATTGGAGAGGAACTGAGCGAGAAAGAGGAGCAGGAGGAGGAAGAGGAGGAGGAGGTGACGGAGGAGGAGGCAGAGGAGGCAAGGCAACAGGATGAAGACTTAGAGAGGGGTACGCAGGACTGCTAATGGATCGCTGACGACGTTAAACCAAGCAGCCTTAATGAAGCTCGTCAATGAAGGGCTGCTGATTGATTTCTGCCGAAACCTCTGCTTTGTTCTCCCCGAGCCAGGAAACCCATCGATTGGTTGCTTCTGTCCCTCTGCAGCGGTAGCTTAATCTTACTGATGGCTATTCTTTATATGAAGACTACATTTCCCATCAGCCTTACTGCAACTAAAGCAGAAGCTGTGACAGCTTAACCACCGTCTGCTCCTGAAGAGAAGCGCCCTCCAACTGTTGCCGTTGAGTGATTCAGCAGATACACGTGGCCCACTGGATCAGTGTAACATACTGGAAATATTTACTGGAAATATTCATATTCACGTCTGTGGATGCTCCTATGATGACCATCAACTGTAAAATAATCAGATGGATAAGAATCTACGCCTAACACCTCAGTGTTCCCAGCATGCCACTCGTTCACCTAAGTGGGCAGAGCTGGTGCTAACATGGTTACCATGGTTTGTGTGTTTGTGTATGTGTGTATGTGTGTGTGTGCCTCCTGACTTCCCATGAGATTCTGCTTTTTGGTCATGTTATTTCAACTCCTCCGGAGTCCTCGGCAGCTCTCACACACTCAGTGTTTTGTTTGTCCTGCTTTTTACAAAGAGGTTGTGAAAGAAGAATTCTGGGGCGCACCAATGCAGTTTGCTGATGGCAAATGTAGGCGAAAAAAAATCACAGAGCAAAACATGTAATATGACATTGAGAGCACAAGTTGAAGGTCCATTGTGTAGGACTTGGTTGCAGATTGCAACCAACTGAAGACCTCCAACTAACGTGAAAGAACAAAAATTGCCCTCTCTAGAGCCATTGTTGGGTTTGTCCACTCTGGGATGCTGTGGATTCAACATGGTTCAACATGGCGGACTCCGTAGAAGAGGTCCTGCTCCCACTGTTGATATAAAGGCTTATTTTAAAGTTTTCCAGGTAAATTTACAATATCAAAAACACAAGTATGGATATATCTATCCCCTAAATGTTACACACTGGAACGTAATGCAACATGACAGCATGAATTATCAGATTCTTGACTTGTTTTTGGTGGATGCGGAGACTTGAAGCCAATACAGTTGTAACATAAATGCATCCATGATGCTGACATCTTCCAGCACCCCAGAGGCTCCAACCACTTCGCTGCTCTAAAGAAACCCCTCTGCCTTCGTGATAGAAATCAAACCTGCGCCGCTTGCTCTGATCCAAACTAACCACGGGGACTGAGGAGACCTCTGATAGCATTCCAGTGTGCAGACTGGGCGCACTAAGACTGATGATCGCATTCTGACACGGGAACATGAGAACAGGACAGATTCCTTTTCTATTTATTCCACCTTTTTTTTAGCAAACCTTGATGATGGTTGGTGTTTTTGACCAATAACTGCTGCTGTAAGTAAAACCGCTAATTGCTGCGCCTTGCCCTCTGTCCTCTTCATCTGATGACATACATTGTGCAATGACATCAGTATGACATTATCCTCTAAATAAAGAAGCATTTTGAAGTTGCTGTCCTGAAGTGGTTTTTTATGTCTGTTTTTTCATTTATAGATAACAGACAGTGCTTATAAGAACAATTGAAATTGAAACATACATCTGAGAAGTTCAAAAACACAAATATACAATGGATGCTGTGTAGGCCTGAGAGCATCACCATCTTTTTAAGTTTATTTTGTAACATTTCACAAACTTCTTTATTCTGATCCACACTCCACACCTGTTGGTGGCGGTAAAGCGCCGATTCGTTGTTTTGCCATCCACCAATGAAACGTAAAGGAGGTCCTCACGGGGGCGGGGTCTGTAGGTCCATGGGCGGGGCTTTGACAGTCGTCACTGAGGCAACATGGCGAACGCCGGCGGAATGACCGTGGACGGAGGAGACATGATGCGATATGCTGAATACTCTCCAAAAACAACCGCGAGGAGTGACGCGGAGATAGACCGGCGGCTGGTGAGTTTCTGTTTCCACACTGAGGAACACTGTAGAGTCGGTCAAATCGAAGCAGTCCGGCTTTTACCTGTAGAGACTGTCGGGTTAGCTCAGTGACCGCGACGGCATCACGTCTTGCATCAGGTGCAGAAGCTAACGGTCAACGCTTAGTTACGTAGCTGGAGGACGTTTAAACCGCACGCGTCACTGAACCACACTGTCACACATGGGAAGCTAAGAGGCTGCTGTTGTCCGCAGATTAAGGTCACATTATTATTATTATGATTATTATGATCAGCCTGGCACCACAGTCTTTAGAATGAGCAGGTAAAAGATAACGCCACTTCTTATTACATAACAACTGTGCTAACAGCCGGTTAGCACCGTTAGACATAGGGTACATAACACATCTGACATCAAGCCATGTTCTGCTACAGTTCACCATTGTGGATGTAGTTTCACCACTTCTGAGAGAGCTACATTCAGTTGACTGGAGTAGAAATATCTTTTAAAACTCTGATCGGACGTTGACTATGTTAGGCTCATTACATAGATGTCTCTGCTAGAGACAGTACTCTCAGAGGCTGCACACATCATACTGACTTATTTTGAAGTAACACGATCAGGAGTTGAACAAATAAGTCACAAAGCATGAGTGTGGCACATTATGAAGTAAATTCTGAGCTCAAAAATGGGATCTGCTTCTGGGGGTCATCCCACTGAGCGTATAAGCAGATAAAGCCAGTGTAAAAATGTTTATCATTGTCTAAGTATCCATCCATCATTTCACCTACTGACTCATGGACATACTGTGTTTTACTTGAGCAATTCTTCTCACTGAACAACAACCAGTAATGTACTGATATCAACAGCCAGAGACTGGCTCGCTGCTCTCTCTACAGTGGAAAACATATTTGGACAAACAGAAGCTGCCTGTCAAATCTTCTTTGTTATGTGTAGTAACTGCTGCATGTCTTGTTCTGGTGACAGGGAGGGACTCTGATTGCAGTCGGTCTTGGTGTGGCTGCTGCGGGTTTTGCAGGTAAGAAAGGTTTGATATAAGAACAGTAATTTGAAAAGATAGTATATTCCTATTCCTTTTCAGGTGTTAGCTTACTATCACACTGCTAAAATTATCGACCTACTTGCGATTGTTATTTTTACATAAACTCTGCTTAAATACGAAAGTTTCCTTTACAGTTTGCTTTGTGTTATGTTGTATCCTTGTCATTTAGAAATGTCATTCATGCATGTGTTTGATCCACAGGCCGATATGCATTCCAGCTGTGGAAGCCTCTTGGACAAGTCTTCTCTGAGACTGTCAAGAAGATGCCCACATCAGTGAGTGAAATGATTCACCTTTATTATACATTTACTGTGATGTTCATATACCATCCTATTCTGCTAAATTTTACATCTAGCTATTGACAACACTTGATGCGTTTCATACCGTATTTCCTATTTATTATTGTGTCTCTTATTGTTAAGTGTGTTTTATCTTGTGCCTTTTAACATGTGTTAATCTTCAGAATATTAACCAGGTGAAACACAAATGTCTTGATGTTGATAATAAAATGGGTTCAGATCCAACCTAACTTGAGCCTAAACTATTGCAGCATCAAATGAGCTAGAACTCAGGTGAAAAATGTCTGTTATTGCCATACAGGTTTTATCAGGTATGGCTGTATGCAAGTAAAAGCCCAGCTCACGTTAAGCGTTTTAACCCTGAAGTCTTGATGTCCAACCAAAAACAAGTCAAAATTACAAACTGCATGCAGCCTGTTTTAGAAACTGACATATAAAATTAAGCCCGTCCTCAGATTACAATGATTGAAGATCAATGCTGTAATCCTCCTCTGTCACCACAGGCTTTCTCATCATATTACAAAGGAGGATTTGAGCAGAAGATGTCCAAACGAGAGGCCAGCCTAATTCTTGGCATCAGGTAATAGTTGCTTCAGTGTTACGTGTTAACTTATTGGCAAAGCTCTTCAGTGTTCGTGTCTCTCACTGCTCAGAGGAGAGCAATAGTTGCTCACATGGATGCATTATTTGTTTTATGTCCAGCCCAGTCACCACGAAGGGCAAGGTACGGGAGGCACACAGGAGGATCATGGTCCTGAACCATCCAGATAAAGGTAAGCCATAACTCTGACCCTCAAAGTGATAAAGACAAAGGCAGATTTTTCAAGACTGTAGTTGTCTTGATCAGGCCTTGAGTTACTACATTCACATAATCTGTGAAACGGACCTGTGTAATATCACATATTCTGCTGTCTGTACTCAAACTAAAGTTGATATTCATTCATAGTTTGTGTATCTGGCAGTGACAAGTGAGCCTTATATATTGTAATGAATTCGGTATATTGATGATGACAGTTTTGCAAGCCATGTTGTTTATTTACTAATAATTTGCTTGTGTTTGTCACATGTAGGCCTTCATTTAAGAAACCAACAATATGGATGACATTAGCACAATACAATAAAACACCCATTAGCAATAAACAATTTGCAACCCATATAGGACATAATATATAAAATATACATTGTGAAAAAAAGATCAGTCAGTAGTCTACGTTTGGTACTGGGAGAAGACACTGTCATCAGAGAGGGACCATGTATTTACTGTTTATTTTAAAAAAAATGTTCTTTTGGTTTTATGACCAATTCCTCATTCTCAACATTCCACAACACTTTTGTGCAGCCCCGCATTATATTGCCCAGTCACCCAGCCCTAACTATAGTCATTGAAAAACTTGTAGTAGGTCAAGTGCTCAAGGACTGATCGCAGAATCAGACTAAAACTTTATTTTCTTGTGTGTGCAGGCGGATCACCGTATCTCGCTGCAAAGATCAACGAGGCCAAAGACCTTCTGGATAAGGATATCCGACGATGACGTGCACTGTTAATGACACATGAAACACTTCCATCACCTTGTGCATGATCTCAGCTCTGTAGTTTAGATCCATCAATATCAACACCTAACCAAGGGGCCGCTAAGACTCCCGGAGTGTGGCAAAAAATATAATTAACTTCCTAACAAGGTTACTTATCTTTGACATGAATAGTCCACATTGTTAACATATAATATCAATGTCAATGGATGAAGGTTACTGCCTTAAAATGACTGTCTGTCATTTTGGATATGACTTTAGGTGTTATGATTGAGGGCACAGGTGGGTAAAGTTGTAGAGTCGACATCATTCTTCACTGCTTTGTATTCGCTTTGTAAGAAATATTATGTGTACAAATGTCAGCATATAAGGTATCATGTAATGATGTAATGTATTTAAAGAATGATAAAAAAGAAAATCAGATATCATCGTGTTAATGTGGAAGGGGTGGAAATAATTTTTAAATAAATCCATTTGAAAATATATACTGTGGTTGTGTTTGTATGAGACTGAGTGACAGTGGCGTGTGGACATCAACAGAAACCTACATGAACCAGATTTATCCAATAATGTGATGTTAGTACTGAAAGCAGGTTGTTGGCTTTCTTCTCTTCATTTTCATTCTTTTTTTTGTCTCTTTTTCTCCACTTTCCTGACATCAGTTTGTGTTGGCCTCGATGTGATTTAAGATTAATGAGTTGCTGGACCTGCTGCAGCTGAATGACTGTGAGCAGAAGTCCCTCATCAACTTCCTCTCTATAATCAATCATCTCTCAGAGCTTCGGTAACTCGCTGCACTCTGCTTGAGTGATAGAGGAGTTGTAATATCGTCTTTAGCAATGCAGATTTTTCTGAGCACCTGAAGGTCTTTGTCCATGTTGGCATAATAATAAAGCCTCTGAACAAACAGCAGAAAGCTCTAGTTGAACAATAAAGTGTGTAACTAATACTAGGAGTCCTGAATTTACTCTGGTCCACCTACAACAAACGGCTGTTTCATGTTTATGCCACTAGATGGGGTCATTGACAAGTGAACCACATGGAGCTGTAAACTGCGCATTGCACAGAATAAGAATAAAGAAAATGTTTCAATAAATAGGATAATTAATTTATTGTGCTGAACTGGAAGTTAGCAGTATATTCAATGTCATGTTTGTGTGTTTGTGTATATCTGACTGTTCTTGTTTGTGTCTTATTTGCTCATACTTGTATTTGCGGGATTGTTTTATTTTTCTATACCTGCTCCTGTCATGCTTCACTTGTATGTTCTCATCTATATTTGCTTGGATCTTTTTGTGTGCTCTTCTGCTTTTATGTGTTTGTGTTTTATTTCTTGATATTTGAGCTTGATACGTGTTTGTATCTGTGTTTTCTCTTTGTACTTGTGTCTCCGTGTGTGTACAGGTGTACTTTGTGACCCTTGTGGACCCTCGACATGATTAGGGGTCCAGCAGGAGCCTCGAGGCAGGGAGCAGTAGCCCGGAGGAGCTGATGGAGTCCTGAGCCTGGAGCTGGTTTCTATTGTCCACGGTAATTGGATTTGGTCTGGGAGGAGAGATGGCAGCCAGTGAGAGGCTGCGATCATTAGGTGTGAATGAGATGTGCAGTGCCAGGGCTGAACACACACTTACACACACACAGATATTTTATTGTGTATGGAGTATTGTGCTGTTCAATGGACGTCGGATGCACACACACACACACACACACACACACACACACACACACACACACACACTCTTGCACACTAATCTGAAAATTCTGTTTTCACGTCAAACACCTTTCTGCCCACCATGTGTTCTCAGATCATTTTCTTACAGCTCACCTTCACACTGACACATTGAAACAAACACGCCAACAGCAACATCTTCTCTCCTTCATCTCTACAGTGATCTGTCATGAGAGCACAGCCAAACACACAGAACAGATGGTGCACCTCCTCAGCAGGTTTCAGTGAAAAGTACGACTCAGATTACAATACAAAAGTTCACCCTCAAACGCAGCCTAGTCTTGGTCAGGTTAGTTTTCAGGCTTAATCCAAAAGTTGTCTTTTGTTTTGTGTTTTATTCCATTTTGTGTCCGACGTCAGATTCCCACAATGGGCACAACCCCGGCCCAGTGTGAATGCCTTAGTCTTCTGTCCTTTGTCTCTTCACTTTTCTGTGATTGGATTCTGGGAGATTACAACTCTGCTTCACCTGTGTGAATTCACAGGTAGGTCATTGTTTTGTTTTTGGTTTTTTGTGTGTGTGCAGTGGCTGAAGGAGTTCAATGCAATGCATTTTAAAGTGGACTCCATCGATGCATCAAAGTCTGTTTATGGGTCTGGGGATGTACCGCCCTGTATGTGAAATGTGAACAAGGTTTTTTTAAATACACAGGCCTCTTGTGGCTGAAGAGCAAACTGTGTGAAGTCACTTCAATCAAAGTCGGTTTATGGCTGAAGGCTACAGGTTTGCAAATGGGGGAAAAATTGGCAAATAAATAAACCGTCTATCCCCTTCATAACAAAACACAAGCACAATATGCATATATAGTATAAAACACATTATTAAGTATCAATATCTAACAATAACAAGTGTACTATAGTAATAAATAATTCCATCCTACTCATTTCATTGGTAATTTCAGTTGTCCAAGGCTTGGGCCTGTTTTTGTTCTGTGTTTGTTATCTGGATGCTGTGGTGCAAGAAAAATGTCCAACATCTGATTGTGTTATAGATGTAGTGATACAGATGAATGTGTTTCTTATTTTGTTTTGTGTGTTTTATACACGTATTATAATTCTAAATTTGACCTATTTACTCTCAGTAGTGGAGTTATCGGTGTCTGGGACAGCTCAGAATACACCTTCACTAACAGAATGGAAGAAAAAAGCACTGACTGCTGCAGATGAGCAGATAAGACAATCATATTTTAATGAGACATGAAGTCGCCCGGACATTTACTGCTGATGCTGTGTTACCTTTCCACCATGAGAACTTGTGTGATTGAGCACCCAGCCTCTCTGTCTGGAATGTGCACTTGTTGTCACTGTTGGAAAGTTTAGCCCAGCTGAGTGTGAGATGTCCTCCTGGTCGACAAGGATCAGTTATAAACGGTGCACACGCACAAAATGAGTCCTGGCAGAGGCGCGCACCGCTTCTCACGAAAAAGAAGTGCGCCACGCGGAGCGCACTAGCGAGAGCACCGTTGTAGACACACACACACACACACACACACACACACACACAGCTTTCTCCAGTCAGCTGTACATCAATAAAGTGTGGACATGATGTCAGTGACTCGGGCAGTTACACTCCATATGGTCACTTTTTCAAATAACTCAGGCCACGTTCACCGTAAATAAATACACTGCGTTCTCTCATCGAACTCCCACTCTCAAATGATATCCGAGGGTAATGGATGACACTGACCGATTAGATAATGTGCTTTGTAACCTCCAGCTGATCACCTCACTCTCTGCGCCAGAATTTTTTTTTTTTTCTCCTCATCTTTGTCGCGTTGTGGCCATGATTCACTCCATCAGCAGCTCAGCTCCGCGCACATCCAGCAGGCACTGAGCACTGACCCTCTGCTGTTCAATGTTGGTGTGTAGGGGGCGGTGTGTGGGGCGCATCCACGTGCGCGCGTTTCCAGGTAGATGTAGGATTCATGAAAGGAAACTGCGCATAGTTGGCCTTAACCCATCCTTTGGCGTACGTATACTCCCTCATTTGTTCGTCTACAGAAATTTAGTGTGTAGTTTAATAAATGAGGCCCGTGATTTCCCTCTGGTGCCAGGAATTAATAAGTAATAATATTTTTTGCTCATATAATAACAGCAACTGTGAGTATTACAATCTCACAAGGAGGGGGTTTTCAATAAAGGACATATTCATGGTTTTTCATTGTCTGTCTTGAAAAAAAAACTGTTGGGTGCTTAAATGGAATTAATAAGAAACAGGCCTTTTCTTGCATTGCAAAATGTCCTCTGCTCTGAAGAGATCAAGTTTGGGATCTATTTTTGCAGAAAAAGGGGTCTGCAGATTGAAAATCATTTACACTGAAACTGCATTCTGCTCAGAAGAGATCATAAGTGGGCCAGTGAGTACAGGAGGGTTAGTTAGCGCAAGTAAAACAACAACAACAACAACAACAACAACAACAATAATAATAATAATAATAATAATAATAAAACATTTATTTTATATAGTACCTTTCAAGGTGCTCAAAGACACTTTACAGGTTGAAATGCAGAATAATGAAAACACAAAGATACAGACAGAAGTAATACATTGAAAGCAGTTTTAAGAAGGTGAGTGCTCTGCAGGTTGCGAGGTCAGTACAGTCTCTGACGTGTTTGTGGAGGGCCCTGTCACCCCAGGTTCAATACAATAAGTAACTACTCTTTAATGACGGGCTTTAAAGTGCAAAATGTATCCATGCAGTAATAAGAGCAGCACTTTTTTTTCTCATAACTAAATAACTAAATAGAGCACACCACTGAGTTGTGTCAAGGTGCCTCTCAGTTCATACAAAGATTTACAACAGCAGAGAAACTGTCGTCTCAGTTGTACTGCTGCACAATTTTGTATTTCCGCAGCACTGTCGATGCATAAAGCAGCAGTAAACATGTTGCATTAGAGCAGAGCACATTATTTGCATATTAAAAATGTACCTGTGTGTGCATGTGCGTGCGTGTGTGCGCACAAGAATGATGTACTGAACACACACGTACACACGCTTTGTTTCCA
The DNA here is from genome assembly GCA_030272975.1 of Sparidentex hasta. Taxonomy (NCBI): domain Eukaryota; kingdom Metazoa; phylum Chordata; class Actinopteri; order Spariformes; family Sparidae; genus Sparidentex; species Sparidentex hasta. Next base: position 35,655 of record JARJLU010017640.1, on the reverse strand, counting down.
TGGGAACCAAGCAGCCAGTCTGCTCTTCAATAGCTGGTGAGTGAGTCGAGGTAGATGGCTATTGTGTTTTGTGTGTTTGGGGGGTCGGGTTGGCGGTTCGAGAGGGGTTGGGGAGGGGGCAATATTATGCAGCGCACTAGACAGATGAAAGCACTGCACATCCTTAAATCTAATCATAATTTAGTCATCACTAGAAGATGTTATGATCAAAATAAAGAAGGAAATAGGCGAGGCTGACAGGACAGAGAGAGACCTGAGTGCACGAGTCAAGGGAAGGGGGATGTGAGATTGCTGTTAGATGGGAAATGATGGAGCCTCACGGACAGAGATGGTCTTATTCTTAAAGCTGATGCTTATTTGTTGCATCAGTCCCCATATCCAGACACAGGCACTTAGCCTAAAAGGATTTCTCAGGCTCAGACGCAGCTCCGCTTCCACAAAGACAGTGAACTATAAGTCTTTACCGTCAATGCCAAGACTTTCATTCATGCCTTTCAAAATATAAATGTCTGTAAATCAAATACAATTCAACATTTGAATACAACTTTCTCCATTAAATAAAACTGTTTTCTGTCTTCACTGAGAGCAGAGCATGATTTTCCATTTAGAAATATTGTGTTGAAGAGAATGAGACAAGGAAACACTGGATGACGTTCATTTTTTCATTAATTAGCTTTTTCTGTACATATTCTCACAGTAAGCACATTTTGAAACGAAAACGAAAAGTAAAATAGGAAGGTGACTGAAATCCACCAATTCATACCTGAGCCATGTATGGTTATTATACTGCAGCAAGAGGGTAACATAGTATTGCCCGGCCCTCCTCTTCTTCACTGGGGGGGAACTTTAGAAACACATTCAGAAAAAGAGCATTCAGAGAACAGATTAAATAATTTAATCCTAAACATTTCATTGTTAATTTCAATATGCAAGGCTGTTTTTGTTACGTGATTGTTATCTTGATTTTTCACACACTAGTTTGGTTTGGTTCTAGTTCGGTTCCATGAAACTAGTTTAAAATGTTTCTGGAACTTTTTTCAACAAGTCATCAGGACTAAACCTGCAAATCTGCAGATTACTGACAATTAACTGGATCGTGACAATGAGATTTTGGGTGAACGTGAAGTAGTTTTCAAATACAATTAGAGACAAGAGAGGCAGATGACTAAAGAGCATCAGGAATTGTAACAGATGAGAGGACAGGACATCAGAGATAAACATCTGACATCTGTGTGGATCACACAGGGATTTCTGTTTTAACAGCAGCTCTACCTCTACCTATAATGGCAACTATTTTTATGTCATTCTGAGATCACTTAACACTTAAAGCTCATCTGTACTTCATGTCCTTTACAGAGACGTACATGTATATTGTGAAATAATGTGGGAACCCTCACAATGTGTTTGAATTATAATGCATGTTCATGGGAGTGACGTTGCATCATTTATAGCATACTCACAGGCACTTCAAAGGTCTTAAATGCTGGACCGTCTTGATCGTAAACTTGTCTTGTGAATAAGAATAACAAGTATGCAGGATATATCTAAGATAATGACAGAAAATGTCTGACTTTCAGGGATAGCAATTCCATGGGTCCACTTGCGATGTTGCCAAAGGGGGACTGTTTTTTTGTTATGTGACTGAGTGTCACGTGAATGATGGAGACTGGGTGAGAAAGAGAGATATCCAGATTGCCTGGAAAACATCAGTAATGCTCGGGTTGTGCTCATGAATGCCCCTGAATATCTTAGTTTCCACAGTCCAAAAACTACCACCATTTCTCTATCATCACATGAACAGAGGTTACAAAGGTGTAATTTACAATCCACTGTAAAACAATCTATGAACACTGTGAAATGAAGCTTTCACCTAAGTATTAAAAACATCCCTTTAAAATCTTGATATTTACAATATTAATGCGGGAATAATACAAATCTCAGAAATATTTATTTAATCAAGACTGATTAAAATTTCGCCCCCAAAACTAAATAGTGCACCCTTAAATTTGATAAGCAAAGTTAAGGAGATTCCACTTTACTCCTCAAGGATTTCTTACAGTGAATGTCTAAAATATATACTACCATCATCATCTAGGAAAAACCTAGGTGAAATGTGTCATTTATTTGTTTTTATTTTTTTTATTTAAGGTTTTTTTTTATTCATTGTGTGCTTTTCTTTCTTAGTAGTGTTTGAGAATAATATTAATACTAATTTGATTGTTTTAATAAGAGCCTACCAGTAGTTTTGCTTGTTATAAAGTAAAATTTCAGTAATATTTCAGTAATTTGTAGCAGCTTGTATCTGAGCAACGCATCTCAATAGTCTTTCCACCACTGAGTTTTAATAACTATCAATAATTAAAGTGTTAGTGGTTAAAAGTGCAACATGGAAGAATTGGCCACTTGTCAAATGTGTTCTCGAAATAAACAGGGGCAGCATTTCAACAGAATAACAGCTAACAACAGCTGCAGTTAGCTGGCTAGCTTGGTTAGCCGTGCAACTAGCTGTCCCGACTGCTCTGCTGTTGGTAGTTGGTGCGCATGCCTAACTAGTATACCTCTGCAACACAATACACAGATATCATAAAATCAAAATTGTTATATCCCCATATTCTTTTGAAACTTTTGATTTGGACTGTTTTCAATTCTTACATATTGCAACTTTCATCAAAATAAGTTTTTAGTCATATACATTATATTTTTATCCTGTCTGATAAGGGCTTGAATTATGTTCTGACTGGTGAATGTAAAACATGAATAACCTTGTGTATATAACTACAAATTGTGTCTCATACACATCATTTATTCTAAGTCTGTAGTGTAATATCAAAACGCTACACGGAACCTTTGTCCGGTAGCCTCAGTTGCACTCAGGGGACTTTATCACTGACGGACTGTCAAAATGACATAGTGGTAAACACAGTAAGGTGAGTCTCGATTTATGTTTTCCAGCTTTAGAATGACACCGGTTCCGCCAGCAGACAATTCCCATACAGGTCCACTGATACATGATCGTTGTGTCTTGAGTGAGCAAACAGTTTCATCGTGTCCGGAAGAGACATTGCTCAAGGATGGAGAAGGGCTAGCGATAGCTGCTAGCTAGCTAGCTCTCATCAGCTGTGGCTAAAAACAGGCCCTATTCAGTTGGCTTTCAGAATAGTTAATCGACTTTGTATATGTAGCCATGAACGGTGTGTGTATCGTGACAAACAAGACTTGTTAGCGATCTAGCTTGCGTGGTATGTTAGTGTTGCTAGCTGAAAGGCTGACCGTGGCTTCACCTCTGTCAGTGTTTACTGCTGAGATGCTGACTGTGTTTATGGATAAAGGAGCTGAAGCCAACACAAACAACAGCACTGAGGCTGAGGCTGTGGTCTCCCATGTCTTCATTTCATTCTCCTAACCCCAACCCTGAACTTAATCGGTATCATTTTATAACGCCACTCAAGCATTTACTGTAAGAGTAAATAAGCTAACCAGCGTCTTCATGTTAGCTGTTACTGCATATTTTAATAGTTCTGGTTACATTTAGTGGTTGGTGACGTTCAAGTTTGTTCTCAGAACCAGGACACACAAACAGATACAAAACATAAAAAAACACTGTAAAAATTGTACAGGTGTGTGAAAACAGCATAGTAAGTCAAGATAGGAGTATATTTTAATGCACATACGCATGAAGTAACTATGTAAATGGTATAACGTGTGCACATCGATGCTAAGTAAGCTGTGTGCCAGGGTGGGATGGATAAAAGGTGTTCAGCAGCAATCAAGAAATAAACCAGAAGACCAGAGGGTGTATTGTTATGGAGAAAAAGCTGATGGACTTGTATGTCTTTGGCACTTTTCCAGCCTGCTGACTGTGTTTTCAACACCTGTCAGGCCAGAGGTTATAAGCTTTTGTTCGTTAAAAGGTAGAATTACTGCAGTTATAATTGTTGAGTAGATTTCAAAACTTCAAGCAGTTTCAACCTGAATATGAGATCAGAAAAGCATTAAAGATAGAATTTGATAATTATTTGTTGTGGTGAATTTAGGAACAAATGAGACAGGAGTGGTACCTCTTCTTTATTAAACACAAAATGTTCTTGTAATTGCAGTAATTTGCTGGCTTCCCTAAAAGTAAAAGTCATTATTTTAGTTTGATAAAGATACTGTAAAGCGCTCACATTAACATTTGTTGTGGGGATTGACAGCATATAAAATATATATTGTTATTTTGATATCAGCGCAATGAGTGAGACTTATATTTTGGATATTGTTACATTGTGAGTCGACAGTAAACGGAAGTCATTTTCTGAACTAATACTGTAATTCTTGCCTTTAAGTCATTATATTCACATCATTTAAGTTTATTTATCAAAATCTCATCATTATTTTTTTAAAGCACCAACAGTCGTCCCTACAATATTGTCTACAATATTGTTGCAAAATCAGTATTGAGGTATTTGGTCGAAAATATCATGATATTAGATTTTGTTGCCCAAGAACAGAGTGAAAGAGCTCTGATTTCTCCACAGCTCAGATTTTGTCAGTGAGCAAAATATAGTATTGTAAAATAACGGACTAAAACAAAATGGAATATCAGTCTGCATAGAATTAGATACATTTTGGCTAGAGTGATGAAAGTGAAACTGTGGTAGTATCTACTGGACAGAGTCAATCAAATCAATAGTTAATGGACTGACTTTTGTTGATTTGGCTGTCCCATATTTTACACAGACTTTCATTTCACTCCGAGTATGAGTATTGTTATCTGTGCCTTTCCAACTAATATTGGCTGTATTTGCTGGACAGCATGTGTGAGTCAGCAGGAGTTCTGTGGGAAGCTCGATGATTAACTGTCTTGATGACTATCTCTGCTGACGATGCCCAGTTAGGTCATACCAGTGCTGTATCCTTAGGCAGATGATGTCATGTTAAAAAGGCAATATAAATGAATCAGTTTTAGCAGTCGGTACTACAGCAAAGCTGCTACACTTGTTTTTTTGAACCAACGCAACTAATTGGGAAATGTTTGACTCCACTTTATTATCATGACACATATAAACAAACTGCATAACTGCTAATAATGTCATTTATTACTGCGATTTCCCCCTTATTTCCACTTTTGAATTTTGTGTTTCTTCATCGATTCATGAAATTTGAGTTGATTTTAGATATGAGTTGACTGTGACTGAAATTGTGAAAATGACAAAAAATTGATTAAGGCAGTTTCCATGTAATGTTGCTTCTGTTTACCAGCAGTAAATTTCCTAGTGCTATGCAGTCCTGGACTGTATGGTCTTACCTGTGGAACTATAATGCATTTAAGTTAATAAACGTCACAATAAAATCCCCAAAGACAACAGGGATATCCATGATAATGTCCTCCTTTGTATCCTCAACAAACTATCGTTGATGAATTGTAAATATTCAGTGTATTGCTCAACCTCACTGGAAATTGAATTGCAGTGATGCAATGGTCTTTAAATTATTCATATATGGAGAAAAGTAAAAGAGGCTGAGCTGTGGAGGAGCAGAAAATCAATGAGGGCCAGAAAGCAGACATGACAAAGACGGAGATATAGAAAGAGAAATAGAGACAGACAGAGAGAGAGAGAGAGAGGGAGAGAGAGGAGTGGAGAGGAGAGAGTCAGAAGAGACAAGCAGATGGATGGGAACCCCACCCAGGCCTGCTTCCTCTCTGTCTACTCAGTCCAGTGATAAGCAGCAGAGGAGGAAGTGGAGTATTATTTCATCAGGACATGTGAGGGAGGACGATCGTTTCTGTTTGCTGAGGAGAAACCTGTCGATGAAATCTGATGAAGATGCTGGAGGTTCGTAGGTGGATTGTTGCTTGAAGTTGTTAAACTAGTTCGGATAAAGAAGCCCTTCTTTATCTCGCCAAAGCTTATATGTAAATTGTAAGAAATTGTGTGGAGTTGGTCTGTTTTTATATATAAATGAATCACAGCGTTCTTACTGTCAGGTGTTTTTCCATTCTTTGTGTTTGCTCTGCCTGCTTCCTCTTCACTATTTCCTGTTTCTCTGTATTCTTCGTCACAGTGAAGCCGCAAACCTGATGACCTCACAGCCACCTGACGGGCCAGAAGAGAACAAATATAAAGTTGATGGTTAATTTTGACTCAACATCTGTCAGACTTTGTCTCCATCCCCTCAGTCCCTCATCTCAGTCTGAGCTGAGGGATGTAGTTTGCCACTCAAATTGGCTTGTTTCTGGGCTGCCTGTTCTGTTCAGCCTTGGCATTAAGCCACAGTCGCCTTTCCTCTAAGAAGTAGCAGACATCCCCTCCAGAGCTGGAGGCACTCCATTCAAAGGAGGTTGCAGGTTGTGAAGACTGCAGGCATCTCGGATCTATTACCTGTTCCTGGCTTCATCATACTTTGAAGACCTGTATTTGACCAGCTAGTTTGGCTTGGTGGAAATGTGGATTCTTCTAACTAGATTTTTGCCCCAATTTTTGAAAACCATCTACTTGTGAGAATTCTTGTTGACGAGAAGGCCCGGCCATGGAGGGTCTTGAGCAGCTCGACATGGTGGGTGACATCAGTCCGGCTCTTGAGGCCACCGAAGACTTTATCCACTGCATGGACGGGATGCAAGGCCAAGGTCCGAGCCAAGCTCAGACAGGGACCCTCCAGCCCAGCAGGCAACCCAAGCAACTGCAGGAGGTTTCCAGTGCTGCACTAGGGAAACTGAGCTCTAGTGGCGTGTGGAGCCTACTGGCTGGAGAGCAGCCAGAGGTGGGGCCCCTGGGCCTGGCCTGGGCTGACAACTTCAGTGTGTTGGGGCTCGGTATGGGCCTGAGGCACGGCAAGAGAAGCCGAGCGCGCTCCACCAACGACCTGGCAGCCCATACCAAGGAGTGCACCAACAATGCCGCCAACTCCTCATCTAACTCCGTCTTCAAGAAGGGACACAACCGGTCCAGGTCAGACGTCAACTATCGGCCATCTGCATACACAGACAATGGTCTGCCAACTGTGGATTGCAACACGCTGAAGAACATGATCCTCAACCACCAGCAGGAGGGTAAGTTGACATCCTCCGTGTGAGTCTCTGTGTGAACTGATGTAAGAAGTGGATGTTAGGAATTTGTTAGTCAAAATCTTTCAGGCGGTTATGCAATTAATAATTTTTGATATTTTATACATTATGGATAGTGGACCAGGTAAAAGAAAGAACTAAGATTTGTGATATTGAACTATATACATACAATTGGCCTCCTGGTTTCTACAGCTCTTATTTTTCTGTGATGAATGAGTGCAACATATACTACTTTGTGACAAAAAAACCTTCTTGAAATTTGGTACAATAGTGAATTTATTATAGGTCTTCTGAAAATGTAAGTAAATCTGCCTGGTCAAACATATACATACAGTATTTCTGATATTTGGTTGAATGTCCCTTGCCTTGGTCATTTTCAACTCAATTGGATGCTTTTTGATAGCCATCCAGAAGCATCCAGTAGTCCTCTGACTGAATTTTTCACTATTCTTGACAGAAGAAGGTGCTGCATTTGGAGCAAAGGCTTCTTTTTTGCATGGCCTCTCATCGCACAGCGATGCAAAACACACTTGACTATGGACACTGACACCTGTCTTCCTGCAGCTTCTAATTCATTGCAGACTTATTTTGGTTGACTCTTGACCATTATGACCAATTTTCCCTCAGCAGCAGGTGACAGCTTGTGTTTCCTTCCTGACTATGGCACTGACACAACTGTGCCATGCACTTTATACATATAAACTGTTGGTACAACTGATCTTGGGACCTGTAACTGCTTTGAAATGGCTCTTAGTTATTTTCCTGACTTGTTTAAATCAATAACGGCCCCTTTTTTAGATGAATGCTGAGCTCTTTAGACTTTCCCATTGTAGTGTTTGTGGCTGAAACAAATGGGTGTATCTAACAAGCCCCATTAAAAATATTTGATTTAAATGATGCTATATTCTATAATTACCTGAATTGATCCTTCAAGTTACTGTAAGTATATTTTTAACCAGGCAGATTTGGTCACATTTTCAGGAGACCTATAATTAATTCATCATTGAACCTTACTTCATGAGTGTTCTTCATTGGCACTGAAGACTGCCATGATAAACATTTTCTTTACAAGTGCATGTAAACTTCTGATCACCACTGTTGCTAAAATCTGAATTTCCCTGGTTGTGTTTAGCCTTTGTGGCAGGGTTTAAAAAAAAACTGGCACTTTGTCCTGGAAATATTGTATGATAACATCATTGTTATGTGTTATCTTCACTTTGGATTTGCTAATGAAACTGGAGCACCATTTCAGTGAAGGCTTGATGCTGTAGACTTTTCAAAATGTTTATTTAATACAAACATACCACTGTATTGATGTGATGACAGTGTAAGTGGCAGACATATCAACACCAGCACAGATCTGCAGCTATCATTAAAACTAAGTAGAAAAACAGATGCTTTCTGCCTTTAATCGCATTAGATTTGCCTAATTGGGCCTTTCTGGAATGAGGGCCATCGTTGATTAGACCCATGAAAGACGATGTCAAGCCCTCTGGTAACTAACTCATTAAATTTGAAGTAATTCTTCCAGTCCCTACCTGTTACAAACATGCACACCTCCTCCTTCTGTGCCCTGGTATTGACTGTCCATTCACTGGGAAGCTTTCTCAGCCTTTGAGAGTCTTTTGGAGAACAGAAGTCCTGCACTATTTATCCGGCAGCCCAGGCCATACGCTGTACTTACGCTGAAGCATCCTCAGAGCACGCAATAATGATAGAAGATGATAATAAGTTGAAATGACACAGCTGTGCTATGACAGTCAATCTTCAGGCGCACACACACACACGCGCGCGCGCACACACACACACACACACACGCCATTTGTTTGTGTGTTTTGGCCATCTGAAGGCCTAAGGAGATCCTAAGGGATCCTGAGGGATAATAGCCTGTAATCCTGTCAGCAAATGGACTCAAATGAGGCGAGAGAAGAAGCAACCCAATTACCCGCCCCCTGATACTGGCAGGATTATTTAGTATTAGCATATGTGTGAAAAGGCATCAGGCTATTTAGTTTGGCTTGGCCTGTATTGAAAGCAGAGAAGTAGGAAGAGAAGGGCGGTAATAAGGAGAAGGCAGAGTGAATTAGCTCGGCCTCGCTATGTCTCTTCATTCACATTAAATTTTTCCTTTTTTTTTTCGCCTGCTTGCCTTCCCATTTGTGACAGCTGGGCATGTTTCGATGCACAAAAAGATATAAGCTTCATATGTTTTATAACATTGAACATGCTACATTAATCTTTTTACATACGATTGTTCTTGTAAATAATAGGTCTGTTTTTGGATGCACATTTGGTTACGAGCATTTCTCAAAAAGATTAGAGTTTAGGCGTAATGTGAAATATGCACCCGCACCTCAGTCTGTAGAGCGAGTAATGACACCTTAAGCTTGTATACAAACAAGCAAACTTTGTAATCCACCATGTTCACGGCAGAATTACAGAAGCACTGAAACCTTTACATATGATCATCTGGTACTAGACCTCTGAACTGGTATCTATATGGGAGGATAATGAAAAATACTATATGATTTAACATTCACTAATGTTAAATGGAAATTATAGATTAACTGTATTTAATGCTTTTCTAGTCTACCAACCATTCAAAACGCAAGGTGCCGGCCTACACATGAGGAGCAACACAGTGCTTTGTATCCAAAGCAACACCCTGTGTTTGTATTCTCAGCCACACACTTATGGAACAACCATCTGGAGCTATTATGGGGTTCAATACCTACTCTGCCTCCAGAGCCACAGCCAAATCTTAGATTGAACAGTTGGTTAAACAACAAAATATTAACGACCAAAAGATGCTGCTAAATGAGCAGTTGTTTAATCCGTTTATCAAACATAATGGCCTAATATTTGCTGGTTCAAGCTACTAAAATATAAGTATTTGCTTTTTCTTTGGTTTATTGGGATCTGAATGTCTGTGTGTTTTGGAATTAAGTTCTGAAGTAAAGCAGTTGGAAGATGTCACGCTTGGGTTGGTCACTGTGGCATATTCACGGGTTTTAAAGACCAAAAAAACAACAGGTAGTATTAAATATGTCATAAAGAAAACAACAACGCAGAAAAAAGTTAACAGAGAGCAGCTGACTTTGTATGACAGTTACCTGCAGTAGCTGTGGTCAGACTTCTGGGCTGCAGGTGTGCTGTGTGTAAAGCGGTAGTTCAGCAGGAATTTAGAGAGAAAGCAGAACAAAGCAAAACTCCTGGACGATAGGTAGTTTTTATTTCATTATAATCGAGTCTTGTGCTGTAGAATACTGAAATGAAATGCGGTATGGTGTTATGGTAACAAAGAAGCATAGATTGTTTCTTTTGTTAAAAGAATTTTCTTTCATTTTCTTCTCACTGTATTCACTCAAGTTTGACCACTGTATTCTCTCTGGTCCATGTTGATCACTGACACATATACAAATAGCGAATGTACATGTTTCACAAAGTACAGTACGGGTACAATCAATTAAGTGTGGTCTCATCTAACATAGTCGTCCAAAGCAGTTTCAGTTGTTTTCAGTAGATGTGTCTGTTTTTGTTTTTTTTTTTGGTTGTTTTTTGTTTTTTTCCACTGCCGCCTCCCTTCAGTAATGAAACTCAGCAGAATTTTTTCTGGTTACGGTTGCGTCTTCATCATAGTTTGCGCTGCGTTGAATCAGTGTGCTTCTGTTAATGTTCATTTGCATCTTTGTGCTGACTGGGTGTTCATACTTCCCCTATGCTTCAGTTCCTGATGTATCTGAACGCACTGAAGCACGTCATTCATGACATGACGCACATTCCCCCCCCCCAAGTTCTGGCATTACTCAACCAGGGGATTTAACAGTTTATTTAGTGAGGTTGGTCTATATAGTATGTTTTTGAGTCTCCAGCTGTTTGGTGTACTATAAGTGCTACATTACAGAATGAATATTGTACTGTACCTGTGTGTGGCTGCAGGGGCCTTTTCCTGCTTCATCATCTGCAGTCTATAAGTGGTGTGGTTTTCAGGAAGTGGTGGGAGTCTGTTAGATTGGAAAAGAGCACGTAATATTATGATTGGCGGTGCTGGATAACTACGTTGCAGCGCTGAGAGAAGAGTGTTAATTCTAGTTGAAGGCCTGTATGTGTATGTTAGACTATCACTAGAGTGTGATGTCAAAACCTACCAGGTGTAGATGAAGGCTAATTGAACAGAGCAGTTTTCCCCGCCACAATGCCTAATTCTCATTTCGACCCTCCCAAGCGTGAAGACTGCCAATCAGCCAGACCTGACTCCAACCCAACCTATTTGCATTTTCATTTGTTCCTTTTGGCAAAAAGGTTTGTTAACATGCAAAGTCTGAGACCTAGAGTGACACCACGTATGCTGCCGTTTTGATAAGATTGATGAGGCACTTGACTCAACAGCGTCTACTTAACTGGAGCTGTGAAGGATTAAGCTTTGCCTTTTCCCTCCTTGACTCATTTAGCATGTTAAAGAAACAAAATGCAATATCTGCCAATTAGACTGCTGCTGTGGGGGTTCACAATTAAATCAGATTGTGTGGATTGCTTAGGGGTTTGGAGGAGGCGACTGTTGTTATTTTTAAGTAAACCTGCCTACCAATTACCAGACATTTATATAGGAAGGATACAACTTTGCAAAATCACACTGCAAAGCTTTTTATTTTACATTAGATGTCCAGGCTACATTAACAATTGTTTCAACATAATTTTAGTGACTATTGCAATTTAAAGCAGGTCTGAAGTAAATGTTGAAATGAAGAGGCAGAGAGGAAGATCACTTTCTAAATAATAATATATTAAAAAAAAAACTTTCCCCATTATTAACAGAAATTATCTTCTCAGGTCACAGTCATTTTTGCTGACCTGTCTTAAGTCCACAACATTCAGCAGTTTTCCCCAGTTTCATGCTGTTGGTTGAGATTGTAACACAACAGGAACCTTTGAGAATGGTGAAAATGTACTTGTATCTTGTATATATGTTGCTTAGTTTGAGGTGAAGTTTATTGTACAAATGTGAAACATTTTAAAATCAGCATATCTATCTCAAAATGTATTTATGTACTGGCCCCCAAAACCTGGTATCCATCAAGATAGATCTGTTATAGTTAGCTTTACCGTCACTTTCTACCCTTACCAGTGTATTAAGCGTTTTGTGAATACAATAGCTGCTGGAATAAGTGCTGGGCAGCATCTGATAGTTATTTTTAGGTATGTTTGAGACTGGGCAGTTAATGCATCATAGCTCACAATAAAGATTGCTCTAGCAGAGGTCACGCCTGTTGTCTGAGTGTAAACCGTCCTTAATCAAGAAGAAAAGACACATTATATCACTAGGACAGACATAAATGAGGGCAAAACAAACCTTCTGAGTAGCAGACAGTTGTTCCATTGATGTTAAGATTAGGAAAGTGGGACATTTTGCAGAGTGGCCTCTGGAACAATATGGTTTCTTCCTGTCTTGGTGACAAGAAACACCCGTATAGGATCTCCTAAGAAAATATTCCCCTCCAGCCTCTGATTAGCCTCACATAATAGACCTTTTGTATATGAGCCACCCAGAAAGATCAACAATACAGTTCATTGCCATTGATTTAGACTTGATGTCCAAAAATGTCACTTGCTTGATTGAAAAAGCTTGAGTCTTGCTCCTTCATGTACAGTAGGATGACTGTTCTCAGCTTGAATCAATAGCAATTACACTGGATTCTAAGAGACCCTGGGTCATGGCAGACAGCATAAAAACGACCATAGACATTTTTTACACTCCCTGTGCAGCATTACGTACACTCTAACATTGATCCATATCTTCCAGACTCGGTATAATATATATACAGATATTTTTGGAAAAAAAGTTCTTAGTCAAATTCAACCTTTACTCTGAAAAAAACTAAACAACAACCGATATAACACGCAATAAACAAATGAACAACATTCATGATGCGCGTGAAGGGAGGTGGAGAGTCCCATGTCTATGTAACTGTGTCTGTCATTTGACATGAAATCAATAAATAGCAGCCACAGACCAGATCCATGACACACTCTAGCTAGTTTGAGATGCTCTGGGTTCTTAACATGATAATCATGTGTCTATTATTAACACAAAATCAATATGACATTTTTCGAATATCACAGTTATTATCCTTACCAGTTATAAGCAACACCCCCTATTCCAAACACTTCTCCACAACAGATCAAAATAAAGAGAACTCTGTGGTTCCCTTTGCTGTCATGTAAATTTCTTCAGTGGCTCATTTAAGCAGTGTAGTGTGAGTGTGGCATGTGGCGGCTGCTTTCCTTTTTCTGCCCCCCAGCTAAAAATTCCTTGCAATCTTTCACATGATGCTTTACATTTTGCTGTCTTGTTTTGTAGTGTTTCCAGTGTAGAATATTTCCACACAGCGGACATATTGGCTAGCCACATCGCTGCTCAGTGCTAGCCTTCCAGCTGGCTGCAAACTGTGGAATGGATTTTCTGAACGAGGGCGTGTCTCATAACAATATGTCTCATTGAGCCACGCCTCCGTTCAGAAAATCCATTCCACAGTTTGGAGCCAGCTAGCAGACTAGCCGGCAGGAATCACTTGTTAAAGCACAGACATGGCTCATAGATCGGAAAGCTCCAAAGGTTGGATTGGAAATTTCCGATCCGTGAATTACGTTGGTATTGGAATCAATACCAATACTGGATTGGGTCGGCCCCATCCCTACTTTTCAGTACTCCTCCTGTTTTACAGGGCAGCCTGATTTGAGAGATTGTACAAGAATCCACCTTGTTAGACTTCAAATTCTGCAGCTGTGTCTGAACCACAGTGGTCCAAATACTTTTTAGATAATTCCAAGGAACAAACTGTCTGGCACGTCTGGTTAACAGTCACCTGGATCCAGTGGCAAGGTATTAGTATCAGAATAGTCACAAAAGGCACATATTGAAGAAATGATAGTGTCAGACCCGTTATTTGTGCCCACTGAAGATTAGCTGACTTGCATCAGAGGGAGGGTATTTATTAAGAATAAAACAGCTGGTTGTCTTAAGTGTTGTTTTCAAGAATTCAGACTTCATTCACACTCATTTTCCCTCCTCTGTATCGTTTTCCAGCTGATAAAAGCAGCAGCAGCAGCAACGTGGTGAAGCAGGGTCAGATGGAGCAGCGTGAGGGGCCCCGGGGTCGCTGGACACCCTGCCATGTCGAGCTGACTCCCTGTGAGCTCCGGCTGTACACTCTGGACAGCAGTGCCAACCGCCAGCTGGGCACTGCCTACTCTCTGTCACACTGCCAGAGCGTCATCTCACCAGCACCGTGCAGCCAGCCAGGTCAGATCACTCAACCCGTCGATCAACGCACGCTCCAGGCTTTGTTCTTCAACAGCACGCGTCTCCAGCTGAGGGCGGCAAGCCAATGGGAGGCCATGGAGTGGAGACGGCTGATGTGGGAGAAAGTGCAGGCAGCCAGACCTGTGAGGCAGGAGAACCGCCAGCGTAAGACCGGAGTGGAAAACCAACAGGTCGCCAAGTTTCCTGCACCCATGTCACCCTCCTCTTCGTCCTCTCCATCGGGGCTTGACACCCGGCCTGATGGTGAGAGCGACATCCCCACCTCATCAGAGCCGACACCGCTGGACTCTGGTGTCCTGAGCAGACCCACAACCCTGCCACTGTTCACCCAGCACTCCCAGGACGTCCTTAAAGCAGGTCTGCTCCATCAGCTGGTGGATCAAAACAACTGGTTGGCCTTCACCTTCGTCCTGACCAGATCTGCTCTCCGGGCCTTCCCCACTGAGGGCCGAGGGCCTGTCTCCCAGCCTGTCCTCCAGTACTCCCTGGCCTCCTGCCTAGCCGTGCAGCACGACCAGGAGCCAGAGAACGGAGAGACATGGACAGATAGAGGGGACTGCTTCCAGGCAGTTTTCCCCAAAGAGGTGCTCAGACTTCGGGCAGACGATCAGCTCAAGGCGCAGGAATGGGTGGAGGCTCTGCGGGAGGTCGTCGGAGCACAAAGACCTGCCCAAGAAGAAGGGGGAGAATCGGGAGAAGGCGCTCCAGGCCTCCTCCAGGGAGTGCTGTTGCGATCAAAACCATCCAGGGAGAGGAGACAGCGGGAGGCCCAGAGAGCCAAGCGGCAGTCAGTCACCACCAGTTTCCTCAGTATTCTCACCTGTCTGGCTGTGGAGAAGGGCCTCACTGCTCAGAGCTTCAAGTGTGCAGGTAAATGATCAAAACACACACATATACACACACGCAGACCCAGGAACTGTTGACATGGCAGTGAGAGCCATTACATATTAGACGAGTTTTGCTCCATTTTCCTCTTTTCTTTTAGCCTAATTATCTTGTGTATACATTGGTCGTATTATTCCAACATAAACTTACCCACAAGTTATACATTTCAACATACCATCTAGAATCTCAAGGCTCTTAATCAAACAGGTTCCCTGAACACTGTGTTGAAGGTATTCAGACAAATCAACACACTGGGTGTGTTTAAGGGATAGACTGAGTTCCATCCTGGCTGATTATTTGGACCAGTATTCAACACTTTCTGAATATCTGGATCAGTGTTTGCATCCTACTGATGATAAAATGTATTATTTAAAAAATGCAGTACTTTGGCTCTCATATGGTATTATTTGTCCATCTGTGGACACCAGGCTGTGGTCTCACACAATGTCCAGCCCACAACAATATCTGACTGATTACACGTCAGGAGTCATAGTCATAGTCATCAGCACTGAATAATCAGAACCTGCAAAGTCACGGATAACTGGTGAGTTATCAAATAAATGTAGTGGAGTGGAAGTATAAAGTAGCAGAAAAAGGAAATACTCAAGTAAAGCACCTCAAAATTGTACCACAGCACAGTACTTAGTGAATTGTTACTCTGAATTTTGACACTAAGATTTGTTTTGTTACTGCAAATATAGATCAACTCTAAATATTAGTCGTCTGTCTCCTTGACAACTAGTAATTGCTTATAATATTTGCCCTGAAAAAATGCATATTGTTTCGATCCCTAGTTTGTTTGTTTGTTTGTTAAGGCGAAAGCAAGCAGAGCAGCAAGTTGATAATTTTCAAAGAGTGTGAAATTAGTTAAAAGGTCAGTTGCTTTGTTATGACAATGAATAATCTTAGAAATTCTCTCTCTCTCTCTCTCCCAATCCAATCTTGTTGCAATATCACAACATCCTGCTCGTACAGATGTGGTAAATTCAGGTTTGAAAGGTTTGTAAAAACAACCTTCTACTGTCATGGAGCAAGAAGAACATTTTGAATGTAGGAAGGATGCTGTTTCTTTGAGTACATCCACCTTTTCCTGTCAGTCAGCGGTTTTGGGTGTATTTAGTCTGTACCCTTTTCATATCCTGAAACATAACAGCCTCTCTCCCTCCTTTATTAGTCCCCATGCCAGGCCCCTGGACAGCCCCATAAATGGCAGGCTGTGCTTTTACTCTCCCTGGGTGTGAAACGTGGGCTCCCTCTCTCTCTCGTAGGAGGGCTTTGAATAATAACCGCTCACCTCCCTTTTTATTTGTAACAACTGGCTTATTAATGCAGGGCTGTTTGAAAGGCCAGCTGAAACAGGAACAAGGACAGAGGCCGTCTGGGGGCAACTGATGATAATTGGTAGGCTTAAAGCGCTGGAGGAGAGGAAAATGGATGAATGAATGAATGAATGAGAACGGATGAAAGCAGCCGGGGATGCTACAGTGGTCAGGCTTGATCGTAGTTGTTTGATTGAAGGGTTTCTGGGGTAGAGCTTGACGGGAGGGACAGCTGGATACGTCCATTTTCTATACAGAGCACACCTCTACTCACTCAGTGCATTTGTTTTCCTCCCTTTCCTCCCTTTTTTTCTTTTTCCTTTCACCATTTCATTCAGACTCACAGCCTCTACCTCTTTTTGTCTCTCTATGTCCCTCATTCATTTGACTGTATCCCTTCTTAGTCTCCTGCAGTGTAACTCAGCAAGTTCTGAAAAAGTATTTTACACCGTTCAAAATCAAGGCCTTAAACATGGTTTAATTCCAAATGTTATTGTTTGAGTTTTCTCTTTTTAGCTTTCTAATTTTCATTTCCAATTCATTTTAAGTTGGGAAATTGGTCTTTCATTTTTTGAACCCTGGAAAGTCATGATGGCAATTCTATTGTATTACTGTTATATTCACTTTTAATTTAATACTCTGAGAGAGAAACTCTGCATACAACAACTGTTACCCGGCTTCTTCACCAGTCAAAGCTTTATGGGAATAATTATTTTTCTCAGAAATATGGAAAAATCCCAACTCTTTTTGATCATGATAAAACAGTGTGGCTCTATATCTGGTTAAAAGACAAATAACTCCGTAAGTTGGAGGAGAGGACTAACCACCAAAACATGTTTGGTATTTCAGAACAGTGAACACCTTCACTCAGGAATTCAGACTGCTCCTAAGTGAGTAGATGTTAATTCTGACTACATTCAAATCATAACATCTATATCAACAGTTGGTGATGGTGGTCGGGTCTTCCAGTCTTTCTAAATGGTGGAGTCAACATACTCAAGATGAGTATTCTCCCCATGCTATTATATTTATTTCAGAATATCTCCTTGCCACCTCCACCAGACTTATTTTCTAGAATAAAGAAAATGACGCTCCAGGCTAGGATTGTTTCTTTTTTTATATTTGCCTTATGATGGGGAGGGTTACAGTGCCCTTATGTGCTGAGGTATTACTGGGCAGCTCAATTAAGAATATTAATGTTTCACATCACTACACTTGAGTTTACAGCATGGAAGGATATTGAGTCATATTGAGACATACATATCTGGAGTCATGCAGTCCCTGCTGCTATTACATTAAGGCTTCTATGTCTATGCATTTGTCCATCCAAGTGCTGTCTCCAAATGATGTGTGATGCACGGACTAAAGTATGTTGGAGGTTAACAACCTTACTCCTGACTTTTTAAGGCAGAATCCATGTCTGCGTTCCCAGAAAATGTTGATATTGTCAATTAAATTCACTGATTGGGAGCCGCATGTAGCTTTGAGCCATCTGATCAACATCAGCGACCTGCTGAATCTCTCTTTGGACAGTCGGTAGAGGGCCACAGACAAACACCACAGTATCGAGAGATTAGATGTTTTATAAAATCTTGTTTCGATGCCTCCAGTTGTTGCTTTACAACATCAAAGGCCCCGTGTGTCAAATAAGAGATTTTGCTGTTGGATATTCAGCAACGATGTTCAGCATTCTTTCTGAGATGTCAGAGGCCATATCGTTGGTAAAACAGAGTACTTTGGTGTTCTTGCTGCAAAAGCTTTTTACCTCCTTCACAGCACCATCAACCACGATAAGGGTTTGAGGCCCAGTCATTAGCTCTCTCTGTATCACTTCACTTTTAGATTTGAGAGGCATTTCTGCTCTTTCGCATGAGATTCTATTTCTCTTTTCATCTACAACATATGCTGCACCAGAGAAAAGGTATTCACCCTCAACAGATGTACATGGAGCTGACAGATACTTACCTGCCGCTTTAGCTAGGGCAGGGACCTAACCCTAACCAGGTCATCTTGGTTTTCTAATAAAGCAGTGAACTCTCATTCCTAGGGATTGTGGGTTTACTGAGGTAGCCAAGCACCTATAGAAATATATGGATACAACTTCACACACCAAGCAATTAAGCAGTAATCTGGACATACATTATCCCATTGTTGTAATCTGAACAGAGCAGATTGGCAAGGCCCCATTGGCATGTGCTGAGAGAGGTGGGAAGCTCAAGTTCTGCCCCATCCACACTAAGTTCATGACTTTCCATCATAAGGAATGTGCTATTCCATCCGGTTACTATGTCCTCTTGTAGAATCTGTGGTTTTCATGCCCAACTCTGTCTGAATGTCTCTCAGCCGAGAGGTGGCAAGTTGAGAGTGCCTAAAATGTCCAACTAATTTCCTTCCATTAGCCACACAGTCAGAGATGCTTCACTTAATACTCCTTCATATGCTGCAAGCTGGAGTGTATGAGCCATGCAGCCCAAGTTTAATACTGCACTCGTCCTTTCCCTTCTTCATGCTGTCAAATGCAATGCTGTCAAATGCATTAGCTATGGTAGTACCTGTGTGTGAGCTACGTCATCTGTTGTAAAGCAAATGTCATTGACATTGCTGTCTAATGACTTCTGAATTTGCGTAGCTTCCAGGTCATGCAATGCAGGGAGGGAGACATCAGAGAAAAAGCATCAACTTGGAAGGCTGTAGCAGAGCTCAATGTGCTCCATCAACTGGTGAAATCCTTGGTCCTCTTCTATGGAGGTTTTACCCGACCAATGATGTGTTGTTGCAATAGTAATCCTGCTCAGTACGAGAGGAGATGCAGGTTCAGACATTTGGTTTATGTGCTTAGCTGAGGAACCAGTGGTGCGAAGCTACCATCTGTGGGATGATAACTGAACGCCTCTAAGTCAAAATCCCGCCTAAACGTAATGATTCAAAAGCTTGTCAAGGGTAATCATCTCCACGATTTTCTTTGTAATCGACTTGGCATTTGTGCTGTCCTTTCTAAATTTCCATGTATGATCAAGTGTTTGCTGTACTGGGCTCCCAGCTGCTGCTGCTGCTGCTGTTTGTGGTTTAGGCTGTTACCTTGCTCCTGATGTTGTTTGTGAACTTCTGGATGGCGATTCTTCAGATGAGTGATCACATTGGTGGGCTGAGAATTGCGTAACATTAGTGCTTTGTTTTTTCTAATTTTTTTATCTGTCCCTTAGTAAGCAGATGGAAAGTAGGGCATGCATAAAGTGTTGTTTAGGTTGTTGCAATAGTGATGGCAAACAACAGAGGAACAGCACAAAAACTTGCCCAAGGTCAAACGACGTCAGATGGAAGATTTTCCTTTTCTTAGAGTCATCATCTGTGTTGAGAATTTCTGACTTATGTAGGTCAAGGGCCCTGAGAAATCATAGAGAGTGTGTTTGAATGAAGAGGACCGAGTGGAGCCCAAAAAACACTCCTGCCCTCAGCAGATAACTGAATTTCATTCTTTAGTTATAGTAGTCTGTTATTCTTGAACATTAGCTGATAAACTGTCAGCACTCAGATTGGCCCGCAAAACCGTGCAAGCTTAATTCACCAAATTCATCTTTTGTTGCTTACCTGCATATCGGATTATTCTTATATGAAGCCACTAATCTAAATAAAGTCTCTTGATGTTAAGTATGCTACTTTAGTTTCCACTGATTTGTCTTTGAACTTGTTTCAAGTATGCGCTTTGCATATGTATGCTACATCCATGTATACATATCGAGTGATTGGTTATTTAGCATCAAAATGTAAAATGTATTCAAGTAATTACACATGGGAATTACTGTGTTTTTTATTCCTTTTGAAGGAAACGGTTAGTGTTCGTTTGAAGACTGTGACTCTCCATCACCCCTCATCTCGCACACACACACACACACACACAAACACACACACACACACACACACACACACACACGCACATACTTTGCAGAGTGAGTCCTTGGGTTTGATGACCCCTGCCGTTGCATGGGAGCACATTCTCAGGCCCCTGCAGACCATGTGAATCTGTTGGACAGGGGGGTGACAGGGGGAGCTTCGGGTGAGGTTGGAATCGGTAGATATGAAGGAATCGAGGAAGTAGGCGTTGGGCTCACATCAAAAGATGGGCAGTCTCTCTAACTCTCACATACGCACACACTAACACACACACACTCACTTTCTTACTCACGGTACTCACCATTTGTGCACATTTTCATTCGAGTGTTTGGTCGGTGTGAATGAGACACATCAAAGCTCGGGCTTTGCTCGTCTTTTCAGTTTTAATTCACACGCATGTACATGACACACACACACACACGCACGCACCCTCAGAGGTGTGACGGTTTCAAACGAGTGGCGGGCAGATGAAAGCTGGAACCCTTTTTTGCCCTGATGTCATCCCACCCTCTCTCTCTCTCTCTCTCTCTCTCTCTCTCTCTCTCTCTCTCCCTGCCTGCCTGCCTGCCTGCCTACCTGTCTGTCTGTTTCTCTCTTTCTCGCTCTCTCTCTCTTTCTCTCTCTGCCTGCCTGCCTACCTGTCTGTCTGTTTCTCTCTCTCTCGCTCTCTCTCTCTTTCTCTCTCTGCCTGCCTGCCTACCTGTCTGTCTGTTTCTCTCCTTCTCACTCTCTCTCTGTCTGTCTCTCTCCACCATACACTCTCCCTGGGCAGGTCAAAGTGACCCTCTCTCACTACAGAGAGACACAGTACAATCGGTAGACCTTTGAGCTACGTTTGAATTCCCATTCATCTTTCCCTCTGTCCCTCTTTCTGTTCTTCTCAAAAAGACTCATAAAAGATCAGAGACAACGAGAGAAAGCAGTTGTTACTGTGTGCTGATAATGGGGAAAGTAGTTAGCGGCAGAGAGTATTCGTAGTTACTTTTTAAATTTAGAATCTACTATTCATGAGGATTGTAGTGGTTGTATTTTGGTTAAATAAAGTAGCAAGTATTGATGTTCGCAATAAAGATGGTCTCACACAGACATATATATATATATAAAATGTGTGTGTATATATATATACATACAAACACACATACACACACACATATATATATATACAAGTATGTACGTATGTATAAATATATTAGGGGTGACGATTTGATATTTTCACGTTTTCAAGACTTTCTAAATATGTTTGCTTTATGCAAATGTATGTTTATTATTATTGCGACAATCCAAGCCAAAGACAACTGTTGTCCTGAATATTTTCCAGAATAACCTCAAAGGTACAGCGTGCTCAAAAAATATGAAGAAAGCATAACATGACAAACTAAATCCCAACAAACAACAGCAGAAAATGTCATTCCTTAGTAAGAGTAACACAATGTAGTGTCCAAATTTACACTTGTAAAAGTTAATTAATCAGTGTTAACAGTTCTGCAAGCTGTAGTCACCCATTTAGCTATCACTGTTGAACTTTTCTTCCATGTAGAGCATGGTCTGCCTTTTGGCAGGGGAGGAGGGCTGTCTGCATCAGCTGTGTGCGTAGTCAACAAGTGGTATTTGAGACTCAATGTACTCCGGTGGTAACTCAGTTCACATTGAAAGTAAATGCAAATAACTTTGCTCTTGTCGAGAGAACCATCCAGCAGGGCTTTTAAGCTAAACTTTCAATTCATAAGACCCTTGTCTTTATCAGCATCTGCTCAAGGAGGTTTGTTTCTGCTCGCCATCCACAACGTTACCGCTGTGTCACTTCCTGATTTCCCTAACAACAGGGCAGGCTGAGGCTGATAATGTGTGTGTTGATTGCGTGTAAAAAATAAAATAACAGCATTAAGAGGAATTTGCGTTAACGCGTTCCTATTCAATTTGACAGCCCTAATATATATATACTATATACACAGTATATGCCATAGCAAGACAATGTAGTGTATGCTATATATTTATATATACTTATAAACTTGCAAAATGTATATGCTCTAACTCATGAATATTTACTATTTATTAACATAAACTTAGTCGCAACTTTTTTAGCTGTGCAGTCTAATGCAATCCATCTAAAAAGCTCTGACATAACATCTGTCTCTGTGAAGTTCATAGCTGTGACCTCAGTAATAACGCTACAGTTTAATTTTGATTAATTCATTTAATAAACACCTGTGTGACTGTGTCAGAAAAAATCTGAACAGTCATCACAAGTGTTTGGTCTAGATACCGGAAGACGCGGATGTCAACAAACCGGTATGTAGCTCCTTGCACAAACACACTGTTTTAACTACTTTTTTATTCATTTTGAGTCATACACGCTACAGTGCTGTGTTGTAAGGTGTCTGCTGATGTTGCATGACTTTTGGGGTGAAATGTGGAGCATGTTAAGAAGCTTAAAACACAGTGTAAAGTTCTTACACCATGCTGTTAGCTGTCAATACTAACTCTCCGTTCACAGAGCCCTGTAATGGTTGGACCAAATGTTTTCGCGTCTTCAGTACTGGCAAGTCAAGGGTAGCTTGAGCAATGAAGCTGCATGTTTAAATCGACCGAAATTCTCCTTTGAATACTAATTTATACTTTGTATATGTACTTTGTAACATTCAATTCTTTATTTACTAACTAAACTACTATAAACAATTGATATAACATTTTATATACAACAAAATAATATTTATATTTAGGAACATAACAAAAACGTGCTGTATTTATTTTTTACATCTACAACATTGCAGTCCATCTTTGTTGGTTCAGTCTACTAAGATGCTCACTGGTGAGAATTCCCTCATCTCTGTTCTGAGGTTGTTTTGCTGCTTTTTGAGGTTTTGGTCAGGATCAGGTCACCATCAGAATTACATGTGCTATGTGTTATCTTATCCTTTGTCTTTTTCAGTAGTCCCACATGTATTATCTGTAATGGCTCTGCTTTGTTTTGCATTGCAGAACTCATTATAACCTTAGCCTCAGCTTTAGAAGAACATTGGCCTCCGTGCATGTATGTGTGGGTGTGTTCTCTTCCTGTCCTCATGATATAGAATTTGAGGTTAAGGTTTAAGGTTGTCATTTAGTGTGCAAATGTTTTCATGCTGCATACATATGTGACTTTGTGCCTTTGGTCCCAACAGCAGAAAACCAAAATAGAGGCCACAGTTGGCCAGAGAGTGGCCTGGTGGTCAGCTCCTTCCTCGAAGTGACACAGTGTTTCTCTGACTGTTGACCATCCCCTCTGCCTGCTGGCTCCCAACCAGTGTAGTGTGGTTTTTTTGAAAGGGCATTCGCCCTAACAACAGCATGAGCTCACTGCTGTAATTAGTCTAAATCTGACTTACACATATGTATTTGATCATTGGTTCTTCAAAAAGATAAGACTTTGTTGTTGTCTTTTCTCCATCTTATTCACAGGCCATACATTAATCCTGAACAAAAACTAGTTTTCATTGTTTGAAAATGGAGGCTGATTTTATAGATTATAGATTACTGCCATGTTCGACAGACTGGTCCTCAATGAAATGTGTCAAGGATTGAGTGAAAATGGCAGAAAATATGGCAGTCAGAAAGTGATCGGATCAGTTAAACTGCTGATTACTTACACGATTAATTGATGAATTGTTCAGTGAATAAAATGTCAGAAAAAAAAAGCTCATCGCGATTTCCCAAAATGCAAAGTGACATTTTCAGATTGTTCCTTTGTCCAACAAACAGGCCACAACTCAAAAACTCTCCATTTGCTGTCATAAATGACAAAGAAAAATAGCAAATCCTTCCATTTATGAAGCTTGAATGCAAATGTTTGACATGTTTGCTTCAAATATTGTAAATGGCTGTGCCAGGTGCTCAGGCCTGTGACAGCTGACCAATTGGAGTAGATTGGGTATTGAGTATGAAAAAAATAATGTTTTTTTTTTAAGACAAAAAGCATTTCTGCATTGTCTAGAAGGCACCAAAAATAAAGGAATGAACCTGAATATGAGCATTTTATTATTATTATTTTTTTATTATTGTTATCTTATCAAAAACAATATGATGAATCTCGTCTCACCCATTATATTGCATTGTACACAATGATGTTGTACATCATAACTGATACAATGGGCCGAAAGTATGAAAATGAAACCCTAATTTATGTGGTTCATTGTGGTTTTAGACCACTGATCTGACAAACTAAGCAATTTAAATATGTCACCCTTTATCTCTTAGCCTGACATTTTATTTACTAAAAGGAATAATCAATAATCTAAAAATCAACAGTATTAAAATGATTTTTGTTACAGCCCTAATTCAGTCATCATACAGTCTCCTGTGTAGCTGACTGTTGATCCAACATGAGAATTCTTGTTTTTCTCTTTTTGGTCAGATAACACAGGAATCAAGCTCTCTGCACTGATTAGACCATTGTCTGCCTTTTTCAGATGTCCGATTCTTGTCTATGATTGAATGGTATCGGGCTAACTTCTCTTTATTGTCAGCCTTCATCTGTGCTTGTTTGATCTTACTCGTCTCTCTCATGCAATTTCTTCTGTCCTCTCGAGCCTTTTTTCTCATCCTGTCTTTCTTTCTATTTCCACTTTTTAGTCTGTGTTGTTTCCTGTGTTGAAACACCACACCAAAACAGGCTGACACACGTCTCTCTCCCGATGTCCTTCTTCTTTTCTTTCATTTTCTGTAGCTTTCCAGGCCTCTGTTTTCCAAAACCTAGATAACAATCTTCTGTTTCTTTTCTTCTCCACCTCTCATCATTTTCTGAAGAGCAAATGTTTTCCTCCAGGCCCCGTGTTCTCTGAGATTGTGTGGATAAGGGACACCTGTCGCAGTTCTGTGGCATTTGTGTGTGTGTGTGTGTGTGTGTGTGTGTGTGATTGTGGACCAGGTCTGGATGTTTTGGGGGAAGAATGAACTTTAAAGAGTTAAGAAGACAAAGCAAACAGTGGGGCAGCGATCAGGCTGAATTGAGCTGAGGATCTGGTTTGGTCTTGAGGGACTACAAACACTTTCTTACTAAAGTCAGCTGTGTTGTGACTACTGGAAGAACCAAGACTCCATTATCTGAGGGATTACTTGACATGTATTTTGCAGGTAGATGCTGGATAACAGGAATGTTAATAACAGAAGGCACACTAAAAAAGAAAATGTTTTTAAAAATCCAACAGAAAGTTAAATATTGCTCACAGTTTAGGGCATACATGTGATTTCAGTTGTTGGGCAGGATTGCACACAATAAAGTTAGGTGGGTTTCTTCCCCCCATTATTTTTTGAATCTTCAGCAAATGTTACATCATGATAAGATTGTGAAGCAGTTAAGCACTAACTCCACAACATCACCAGATTTAGTTTTGTGGATAGGGATCTGAGAGATCATCGAACCAGAGCTTCACCCCCAAAAATGGCACATGAAAATACTTCAATACATTAACATAGTCTAGGCACCGGCACTGAAATAGGTGAACAAGCAACTAAAGTGTTTATAGGTGTTCTTAAATGTAACAATTTACTATAGGGTGAAAGCAGTCATAAAGGTGTGTGGGAAAGATATAGAGATACATTTTCCGACAGTCTCTTTTTGAGGACATTAAAAATGTTGCACTCATAAAGGTGTTTCCATCAGTTGTAGTTTCTGAGAACCACAGTGTTTGATGCATACTGATTAAGGATAATATCGGCACATCACTGGGATCAGCAGATAAAGACTTTAGAATTAAACATTTGGCATTGGGGGAAAGGAACATTTCTAACAATAAAACAGGCCAATAGAGGACACTTTAATTATGAGCATACAACGCAAATCGCAGATTAAAGTAGTTTTCCTATTTTTACCAGTGAATATGTGCCATTTGAAATGCATTGTCTGTCTGCATTGTGGGCCATTACGATATGAGTGGGCCTAATAATATATTAATTCCACTGAGGGAAAGACTTGATGCTCTCTGCAGTTAGGGGAAAAAAATATGTACATATTGATGTCGGCATCAAAAAACTGTCACAATGAAATATTAACTCCTGACTGCCTTCTTCAATAAACATCATATCCTGGTTCAATTTAAACCTACCGCCACACTGAGGCTGAAAGCTGACCATCCCTAGGAAAAAACACCAAGGCATAAGCAGGGTAATGTAGTTTAAGCTAATCGGTGCACCTAGGACACACACATTTGTACATGACAGACAGAAAAAGCTCCCCATAAAAGAATCGGCCAACACAGGAGGGCTAACTCCTCAGGTCAAGACTTCTGAACAATCATTTTGTTGAGGACAACAATGTAACAATTTTGGCCAGAGAAGACGGATGGTTTGAAAGAGGAATCCATCGATGTCAAACTGGAATGGCTATCTTTGGACAGTGGAGGTGGCCTAAGACATTACTTATCACCCACCTTCAATACAGTACTGAGTTCCCTCCCCAGACCCTAACAACCATTCCCACCTGGGTTCACCTAGGCCT
The DNA here is from genome assembly GCA_030272975.1 of Sparidentex hasta. Classification (NCBI taxonomy): domain Eukaryota; kingdom Metazoa; phylum Chordata; class Actinopteri; order Spariformes; family Sparidae; genus Sparidentex; species Sparidentex hasta. The sequence continues at coordinate 8,719 of JARJLU010017640.1, read as the reverse complement.
AGCAACCCACATTGAGGCCCACCCCAAGTGGTCCTTACGATTCTGAAACTCAGAGCTAACCCATGTCCTTAACAACTCTGTCAGGACACTCCCACACAGAGTTTAAAAGCCAGCAAGTCCCCTTCAGTTAGTAAGAACTGAAGAATCCTCTTGGATGAGGTGAAACATCTTCAAGAAACTGAAACACATCCAGTTGCCTACGATACAGCACTCAGTGTCTGCAGGCTGCCAGGCCATGTGAAGCTTTTGACAAGCTCAACCAATCAAATAATTAACCTGTGACCTTGTTTGTTGGAAGTGGTTCCTGAGTTATGAAACATTGGGCACAACTTTCCAAAGGTTTTCTGCTTGTCGTTATGCGTTTTCTGATGTGAGCGTCTGGTAAAAGTGTATCTTCATTCTGAATTTTTTGAGATTAGCACTGAGACTTTTTTTTGTGTAGTTGCATGTTTTCTATCCCAACTAAAAACTTAAAACACTTGGTTTAAATTGATTGATTGATTGATTGATTGGAACAAACACTCTTTTAAGGACCTTTTGACAATTCTTTAACAGCACAATGAATATGGTTGTTATTGTTTGTCTACTGTTTACATGGCTCATCAAACAACATATGACCTCACTGGGTCAGAGTTCTTTTTAAAGTTAGACTATCTTGCCTACACACTATCCACAGGTTTGCTATTAAAGGTTTAGTGAGCAGCAATAAACGCTTCAAGCTTTGTGCTCATGTCTGCTGCCTTCGTCAGACTGTTAACATTCAAATATGAATTGTGAAACACCTTAGGGGTGAAAAAGCCAGTTAGTATACATGCATAAATGACACCGAGCAGTTTGTGGGGCTCTTTATATACAAGTCTGTTCTATTTCTTACCTTTTTAATTATCTTGTTTATTTTTTTAATTAATATTCTGTCCTTTAGGTGCTGTAACAAACACATTTCCCCGTTTTTGGGACAGTAAATGAATACTGATTCTGATTCTGATTTTGATGAAGCCATCATTTGATGACATGCCTGCCAAATTAGTCAGAAATTCTAGGCTTTATGTCCACATTAAAATGGTAGATTATGGGGCACTGATTAGCTCAGTTGATAGAGCGGGCTTCTCATGTACAGAGGCTTCGTCCTCGCTGCAGCGACCCTGGGTTTGAGTCCTGGTCTGGGGCCCTTTGCTGTGTGTCACTCCCCCTCTCACCTGCCATCTCTGAAGCTGTCCTAAAAGAAAAAAATATTGTAGATTGTTGTGTTGGTTTGAAAATGATCTAACTGGTTTCTTCATAATTACAGACATTCAGGCTCCCCATAGTATCATGTTCATGTTTATCACGTACTTACCCTGTGACTTTCTCCTCAGGGTGTCAGCGTCCAGTTGGTCTCTCCAGAGGAAAGGCAAAGGTTTGCTACTACAGTGGCTGGTACTACTGCCAGAGCTGCCATCAGGACAACTCCTTCCTAATACCAGCACGACTGCTGCACAACTGGGACACCAGCAAGCACAAGGTGGGGAAGCACACACCCAACTACAATATAAAAGTTACCCCCATTTCAACATAACTACTGCACAGGCTGTGACAGTAGGATGTTTTGGTTCCTCAAAAGAGCCAGTGTCTTCATTTCAATGTACATTTTCCATAGTTATTTCCCTGTGTGAAAAAGGCTGCCCTCTCATTCATTAAAATGACCCTCTGGCCATGCAGCAAAAGACTTTACCCAGTAAGTTTAACCAACAGGAGTACTGTGTTTCTGGCTTTTATGTGACGATTGTTAGAATGAAATATAATATAATATCCCCCCCGACAACTTTTCAGAGCTGTATAAACCACTGTGCAGTATTTTAGTTTCTGATACGGCTTTCCGCCTAAATTAGCAGGTCCGTATGGGTTTTTTTAAACATGGGTCAACCCGCTATTGACCCCATTCCCACTTCCCACAGGCAAGGCAGGACGTCCGTGATTTTTATCTGAAGCATGACATTGGCACGAATGCGCGAACAGTTGTTTCAGAAGAGAAAACAACAATACCAATACTGAAAGAATAAGATAAAGATAAAGAAGATCCAAAGATAAAGAAAATCTACCTTCTAATCAGAGGCCTTTGTAAAGATTCTGACTAAGGCCTGCATCATTCACTACAATGCGGAATACAGAACTTTATTGGTGTTAACCCTTATGTATCTGTTGTCCTTGGTGCAGTGACCCTGATGTAAACTCTCTTGTGCTCCTCTAGGTGTCTAAACAGGCCAAGGAGTTCCTGGAGTTTGTGTATGAGGAGCCTCTGCTGGATGTTCAACAGCTCAATCCTTGTCTGTACGAGCATTGCGAGCCTCTCAGCACTGTGCTGCGTCTCCGTCAGCAGCTCCAGTCACTGAGGGCTTACCTGTTCAGCTGCAGAGCAACTGTTGCAGAGGACCTCAGACGAAGGTAAGTGGGCTGTGACCTTCTGTCATTGTGGAAGGAATAAAATTAGTTTTTGGTTTTTTTGGTAATAATTTTAAAGGGGGGGGGGGGGTTATGCTGTGTTTTCTTTTGTTTTGTTTGTATACATTGCACAAGTTGTATAGTTAAGATAATATATGTATAATAATATGATAATAGAAAAAGTGGCTGTTATGATAATACTTAATTACTATCATTACATTGCTGTATTCAACACTATCAGCATTTGATTTGTATTCAATTATGTGTAAAATTGATTTTATATTATCATTTATTAAAAAACTAAAGTGATAGTATAATATAACAGGTTTGATAGTGATAGTAATGATGCCAGCTTTGGAATAATTAGAGATGTTGGAGCATGTTTCTATGAGTTTAATTGTTACTTGTTGCGATGAGTGAGGGTTTTGAAGAGCAATGCGTCATCTGCGTAAAGACTGATTTCACGATATGCGTGGGCATCTTTACCTAGTCCCCCTGTACAGTATGAAGAGTTGTGATGTTAGTCCATTGGTGATTACTGTGTCTGAAAGTGTAGTATATAACATTTGAAACCAATTAATGAATGATCTCTCAAAGCCAACTTTTTGTATCATATAAATGAGAAATGACCAGTTTACCATGCGGAAGGCATTTTCTGCATCTAATGAGATGGTGATGGTTCCTGTTTGTTGTAGTTATAAATAATGCCTTAAATTGAAAATTCTGCACGTGCTAGTGGATGAATGTTGAATATATACCAGTTGTGACTAGGCTGTTCTTGATTGACATTGTAATAAAAAATGTCCCTCTAGGTCCAGCGGATTAATGGATAAATGAGATTGTATTTTTTTTTCTTTTTTTGTCATAATTAGCTGAGAATATATTATGGAATTATAATGATTTGAATTTATAGTAGTTTGGCCAGATGGTTGTGTATTTTTATTTTTGTTTGCCTGAGTGCCAATTCCGCTGATATTCCAAGGTGCAAATTTTAGTGATGCCATTTTAAAAGGAATACTGTGTGATAGACATTAATGTTGGTATGAGTGTGTGTGTGTGTGTGTGTGTGTGTGTGTGTGTGTGTGTGTGTGTGTGTGTGTGTGTGTGTGTGTGTGTGTGTGTGTGTGCGTGTGTGTGTGTGTGTGTGTGTAAATGAGTGCACTGATACACTGTTGTAATTTAAAAAGAGCCTCTGAATGTAAGCACTGTCTCACAACCTTATTGGGCTTGTGAACCCATAAAATGAAAAAAAAGAAAAAAAAAAACAACCGTCCACTTTGAAACCAAACTATCATTGTTGGATGTATCATTTACACCAAAAGGTTTGTAAGCAGTTTGTCTTGTTTAACAGAAAAATTGTGTTGTACTTCACAAGAAATAAAATATATTTATTGTTCTTGCCCCTCACTTGACCTCTCAGATTTAGAAATGTATCAGGCTGCTAACATCTTGTATAGTCTTTGTATGTGTGTTTACACGTGTATGTCTGGGTGCATGCATGTATATTGCCATAACTTTTATCTGCATGAATTCCTGAGTGTATATGTGCTGCATATACATAAAGGATGTTAGCCTGTGTGTATATGTTCATGTGTGAATGATTGTTTATCTGAGTGGGGTCCCACACTGAAAGCCTTCTCTGTCAACTGATGGATGCCCCTTGCCCTGGTCCAGGTCACTAATACACACACTGTGTCCAAAAGAGATTCATCCACCTCAGCTGACAGACTGGAATCTAATAAATATTCAGTCAGGATAGTGATTTTCTCACTCACTAGTAATGATATGAAGCCATTTATTTTTGGGTCCAACTTTGGCTCAAACTTTAAATTTTACTCTTACCGCTGGTTTTCAAGTGCTCACTTTCCTTCCAGGTACAAGGGGTAGTGGATGAAATCTCCCCCTGTAAAATGGGACAACCCTTCAAAACACTCATATGTCATTAGTTGTCACTGATGATGTTGTAAACAGACGCAACCAGACAATTCCAATAAGTCTTCTTTAGCTGTGTTTATTTCTCTTGGTTACTGTGGCAGTCCTGGTATTTGTATTTTTTCCGATGGAGTTAAAAGCATGGATACTCACAATTCATTGACAACTTTACACTATCAATGAAGTCATCAAATATAATAATGACTTTGTTTCATTACCTGGACACTAGTGGTGCTTTAGAGGTTAATGGTAGCAACCCATGCTTCTAGCCTGCCAGTCTTCACTGCTGTACTAAATTTCAGGTGTAATGTACCATCAAAGGGGAGGAGCACAACATTGAAATACAATACACAATATAATGTTGTGCCTCTGAAAAACATGCAAAATTAAGGGGGGCATTAAAGTTGTAGGGGTAAAGAGTGTATTGGGATTTGGCAGTGTTGTTTTCAAGAGCATATTTCATGTATTTGTTAGAGCACTTTTCTAAAGAAAAGTTCATTGTCTGAAAATCTTTGTCCTGTTTCGGAAAGGAAAAAGATTTTGATGATATTTTTTTATTTTATTCTAATGTAACCACCAACACTTCACACCTGTATTTAGGTGGCAGCAGAAATCTCAAAGCTGAAGGTTTCTCTCTGTAATTTGGTTGAACCAACCTTTGTGCTTTACGAATATGTTTCATAAAGGTAACAGTAATGACAAGTCAAGTATCAGAGGCTGTTTATGTGAGAAGCTACCGACAATAGCATGTAACATGGGCAAGTAATGGCCAAAAAGGCGTTGATGTCTGACCCATGTTTACTGTTGACAGTAGATAACCATAAATAAACATAAAGTGAGACAACCTGAAGCTTACTGTTAATTACAACAAGAATAATGAAGTAAAAATCAAGAAAAATGTGTATTTGCTGCTTGTTTGCTGCATGTTTTTGTTTACTGAAAACTAAAATTTGAAAAATATTCAAATGCAGAATTACGCAGGTGAATGAATATCAACGGGATCTGCTAAAACTGTATAACTTGTAGTATTTGTGTCGGCCTTAAAAACCCATATTAACCATACAACACAGAGACGAGCAGCATCATGATGTCCTGTGTTTACTTCTGTCCCATTAGCTAGTGCCGGCTAGTGCCCCACCACTTCTAAACACTGCAGGATTGATGAAGGCCATGGCACTAAAACCTTCCCCTCGTCATCACTCTACTTCAGGGGGATCTGAAGATCTGTTGCATACAGGCAGAGAGTCACGGATACCCAATCACAACCACATGAGGCACTAAAGGCTGTATGTTAGAGAGTGCTGTACTGTTTGGCCCTGTGCAGCAGTTCCCAGACAGTCTCAAAGGGTTATGTCGTTGACAGCATTTGGCATAGCAATTCCTGGTGTAGTAGTCTGAGTAAAGGCTGTAAGTTATTTTATCATCAGTGACCAGTCAAGGTGTGAAATAATCTCAGTAATAACCCAATATGGTAGATATTTCATGTCCCTATCTCAGTGATGGAAGCCTTTTTGCAGTGTTACACAGATTGCCTGTTTGTCCTAATAGGTAAGGGGATAATAATTTCATACACACTGCACATACTTTTACAATAAGAAGTCTTTTATTCTGGAAAAGCAATGCTTGGTCCTTGAATATTGTGTTTTGGATTTCGGACAGCATTTTAAAAAACAGCAGGTTTTACATTTCTAGTCAGTGAATGTCAGGTTTCTTTATTTATTTATTTGTCCTTTTACAACAGAGGTTTGTACAACAAAATACAAGTTGTAGTACCTTTATGCAACACAAGATTTTTTTATTTTATTTATGATGATGTTTTGAATATCAGTTCAGGAGTCTCACAGCATGAGGGAAGAAGCTGCTTGGTAGTCTGGTGTTATGGTGGCCAGTACTTCAATATCTTTTGCCAAACGGCAGCAGGATGAACACACTTGGCTGGGCTGGGTGTTGTCTTGGAGTATCCTGTGGGGTCTGTGCAGACACCAATATCATTTATATCAATGCTGTTCAGTAGATGGGTACCAGTGATGTTCTGAACTGTGCCAGTTTGTGATGTTTTCAGTCAGCATGCTTTCTATTGCTCCTCTGTAAAAGTTAAGTAAGAGTGTGGCTCTGGAATTTAACCTTCTTAAAGTGTATTTCGATATTTTCAATGATATTTCATATTGTCTAAGTCCTTTTCTGGCTGTTTCTGAGCCAGAAATGTTAACCAAATATTTTTTTGACAAATACCTTGATTTTGTGCACAAAGTGATAAAACCAAAACTGATGCTAATATGGAATAATAGCGTATGACTGTAGTATAATCTGGTAACCATATGTCATCCTCCAATAGGGGTTATAAAAGTTATTTAAAAAAAAAAAAAAAAGAAAAAGAACGGCTGTGTTTGTATCCACCTCATGTATTTAAATGAAGACTCACAAATCATTCAAATGTTAAAACCGGAAACTTGAACTTGCATCTTGAACGTTGTATCGCACCTGTTGACACTATGTAAACGTAAATTGAACTTCATAAGTTTGACAAAGATAAGATTTATTGCAGAGATATAGTTTTGGTTTGAATTAGATTGCAATGTGTTTGTCCACCCCGCACAAACACACATACATTTGCAGGACTCCCTACATCTCCTGGTTTACACATACTTACTCAGGTCAGACCCTCCTTCAGTACACGATCAGAATCACTGAGTCATAACAGAAGTTTAATGAAAGGTGTGTCTGCTGGACTGGAAAAGAGCACAGGGCAAAGCGAAATAAAACATAGAATTTAACATTATCAGGTCTCCCATGAATATTGTCAGCTGTTGGCACGCATACAGGGATTTGTGTATCTTCTGTTTGTAATCTAATCCCCAAATGTGTTCATTCTCAAGCACTGTTATCACGATCAGCACACACTGTAAGGGTGTGTTCATCTGGGCATTGACTACACATTCAACGAGGCGCCAGTGTGTGTATTTGGTTATTAGAGCTGTGTGTGTGTGTGTGTGTGTGTGTGTGCGTGCGTGTGTGTATTGTCTTATGAATGCTGATGTTATAACTGTTAGAGACGTACGTAACAGAGAAGTTTTATCAGTGGCTTTACCAGTCACCATGAGGTGCCTGGATAACACACACACACACACACACACACACACACACACACACACACACACACACACACACACACACACACACACACACACACACACACACATACTTGTGTGTTGGTGACACTCATCACAGCTTAGACAGGATTTAAATTGGTACCATCCAGCTTAGTTGTCTGACAGGACTCCTTGCAACACACAGAGTCACATATACACATATAGCACCTCAAGTCCAACCTTTTGCCCCTCCCCCCAACAGGCAACATTCACAGTGCTGAAGTTTGTATAGAATTAAAAAAAAGAGCTTTATAAAAATTGATAAACCAAACTGTTGGACTCTCCAACTCAAATGCTCCTTTAATTCTTTAATTTAGGATTTTTGAGAGCATGTCTACAATTGATAGGCACTGCTGGAAATAAAGGAGAAATGCTTACACCTCTATTTCGTATCATATCTCATTGCACTTTATTTTATTTAGTAAGCACAACTGGAGTTTACAACATGTTAAGGTTTTTGTTTTTTGTGCCTGTGCTAAAGTCGACTAATTTTCGTTATATTCTTTATTTTGTACAGCTTTGAGGTATCATCATTTGGTTCCCCTTTATACTGACAGTTGTAAATGGGAACATAAACATTACACGATGATTCTACCTTCACCTTGACCTTTGTTGTTGTTTTCAGGATAATGTTTTGTGGCATTTTAGAAAACACGCTGAAAAGCTTATTGTTTTATCTTTAATCACAGATTAAAAAAAAACAAAAAAACCATCTGAATTTCTACTGGCACAACTAAGGAGCCACACCAGAGATCTTTTTTTATTAGTGTTGGAGTATCTCCTCAGCATCTCAATGCTGGTGGTCAGACACATGATATGCTGTAGGACCTGCTTGATGAATTCAAACTTTTTCATTTTTGTCTTTTCACAGGATCTTCCCCAGAGAGTACCTGCTACAGCACATTCACCTATACTCCATGGCTGACCTGCAGCAGGTACAAACACATACACACCATTTGTATGTATACATATAATAGTGATGCCATTCACATGTCAATCATGAAGTAAAATTAAAGTGATGTGGAAAACTTCAATTTTCACTCTAGACCATAAACCGGGCTGGTTCTCACTATCACAACAACACTTTTTTATGATAAGGATTTGTATATATATATATGTATGTATGTGTATATGTATATGTGTATATGTATGTATATATGTGTATATATTTATATGTATGTATATATGTATGTATATGTATATGTGTGTGTATATATATA
>JARJLU010017639.1:0-49943 GCA_030272975.1 Sparidentex hasta | reverse complement strand
TACAGCTGAGCTCTCAAAAAAACTATGGTTGGAAACAAATGATATTCACCATTGTGAGTAAGCTGTGCTTAGATCCATGCACATCCCAAGTACGTGATGACTTCTCAACAAGGGCCTTTCTATAATAGTTTTTGTTATTAAGTTTGCTATTTTATCTCTTAATTACAACTCTAACTAATTTTGATGTCTTTGATTTTTTTTTTCTTTTTTTTCTGTGTTTTGGAAGTAACACAATGCAGAATAAAAGGCATCTTTTTCCACATTACTCGACCACACACACTTCTGACTGAACGTTTCACAGCTAAAGACTTAATTTTGTGATTTTATGAAATCTGAACTGTACTTAGTCCTCCAGAGTTACCTTTGATACACCTGCCAAGACCCAGCTTTGACCTACTATTGGTCAGGATGACTGAGAGCTGCTAACTACAGCACCAGCAGACCCACAGAACTCCACAGCAGCAACGCAAAGTCCTGCTAGTACCACAGCTTAGTTAGCACCAGCAACTGTGGCACAAAGCTTTTCAGTGTTGGGTACAAATGTAAGGCAGGTTTAGTTATTGGCAATTAGTCACAATTAGCAATTTCATGTGAGAGCTCAAGATGGTGGATGTGATCTCCAGGGAAATACGGGAATGTTCATGATGGTGGACATGGGTATGTCATGCCAACGGCTCGTCAATGGAGGTGACGGCTGGAGACTTGAACAAAACTAATGCATAAAAGCGCCTGCCACCCTCACTTTAATCACAGTGTGGTTTTGGACAGAGCTGAACTCTGTGGTTCTAAAATGTGGTGTGTGTGTTACCGTGACATGTATCTGAGTCAACAAACAGACAGAATTAACTTCAAGCAGTCTGTTCACCACAGGTGTGTGGATGTTTGTAGGTGTTTGTATGCATGTGGGTTAGTAGAGAGGAGGAATGGAGAGACAGAGAAAGAGTTAATGCTTGGAGCACAGCAAGGAGGAGGAAAAGATTATGGAGTGGCAATACTTAATTGGTGTAGAGGCAAGATAGATAGATAGATAGATAGATAGATAGATAGATAGATAGATAGATAGATAGATACCACAGGGGAAATTCAGATGCCATTGACAGCACAGCAGACTGGCTACAGACACAGGACATATTACAGACTAAAAACAGCATAACAAGAGAACTTTAATATGAGATGAGATGAAAACAAATTATAACAGTATAACAACATAACATATGAGAGCAGAAAAAAATGTTACAATGTCACTTAACATCATAGTGCCATCTTCATCTACATCTGAGTCTGTCAGGTGAGCAGGGGGCTCTTCCTCACTGCATTGGTTGGCACAGGTTTGTAATTTGCACAGGTTTGTGCACTTCAGCCTATTGTTGAGACATGTGCACGTTTGCATGTAGTTTGCATGACCTCACACACTTGCAGGGTAGCAACTGCAAGACAGCATCTGGTGCTGGGGAACCACGCATCCACTGTATATTCAGCTGCCCTTCATCATTTGTGGTCCATCCATGGTGCTTGGGGCTTGGTACAGATGGCTGGGTTTGAAGAGACCGTCCCCAGATAGCAGCCTGATAGTTGGCACGAACTAAATGCATAAATAAGCAATCCTGACATGGTGGAAGCTGGCTGGACTCCCCATGTCTGGTGCAGAGAAGTTGGTAGTGAAAAAGACTAACATCTGTAGTGTGCATAGAGGGTACATACATGTGGCAAGTGATTTCCTCCAGGTTCTTGAAGAGCTCATCGGAGATAGTCCAAGCACGGCCCAGCTCAATGAAGGCTTCCTGGTATGTCCTGTCTGATTTCAATCAATTGAAGGTGCCCATTTTCCTACATCCTGCAAATTCACTTACCATGCCGTACAGGTGAATGCATGCATGCCAATCAAGGCACCAGCCACACTTTGACCGAGCGATTGACAAAGTTTTGTGATGTCTAGAAATCTCGTCCTGTTCTGTGTGCCACATTTTAGGTACACAGGGCACGGGATGTCTTTGCTGAAACAAAGAGAAATCTGTGTCATCAGCAATGATGATCGCTGCCTTGTAGCCACACTCTGCTGCATGGAGAGCATGCAACAGCATGCAAGTGTCAACTTCCTCCTGAGAACATCTCAATTGTGTTACCTCCTCCCACTGGTCCTTAGTGATTTTGAAGCAGACTTCTTCACAAGTAACATACAGTGTCTTGCCCTGTAGTTCATCTCTGCGCTCAGGCCGTTTCCATTCCTTCAACAAGAACTTGATGAGACTGGCTTTGTTGGCAGCGCTGCAGAGAAGGTTCTTCCACTGCTGAATATTGTGGCTAGAAACCATGTTTTTGAACTGGATCCCCATGTCTGCACCTCTGTTTGCCCTTTCTGAATGTTTGATTGACATGTCCTTGTAAACATCAAAGACAACATCAATCCGTTCGCCACCTTCATGCAAGACCTTGGCTAAGGTTGATTCTGCCACCTGTGTAAATGTCATGTCTTGTCGTTCCCTTTCATTTTTTGCACCAGGCTCATTCCATCGATGATGGTTGTAGATGGTTTGGGGATTACTTCTGCTGGGGTAACACTCTTCTCCCACTCTCTGGCAAGAGCTGCCTTGTTTGTTTTACGAAGAGATCCATCGGCATTAGCTAGGGTCCATGGCACTGGTCCAAGGGGGTGTGCCAACACATCATGTGTAGTTCTCGGCTCTGGGCCACCAGAATCATGTGGCCAAACAGATTCCTATCAGCCTTCAGCACTACAGCCTTGGCTTGCTCTTTGGTGCATGTTTTTTCTGATCTCTGAGAATGTTTTCAGCTTCTTCTTTGTGATTGTGTCATAAAACTTTGTAGTTGGTGGAGCTGTCTCAAGACGTTCATGTCTGAAAGCTTTATAGGCTTGATCGCCTATCTTATGATTATAAAGTAGGTCATTGACCACATGTGGTGGGGCAACAGTTGCTGTTGACAAGCTGACACACTCACATTGGTCTGGACTAAATGGATTCAGCCAGCAGTTGTCCAGGATATGAACAATGGACTGAACACCAGCCTCATCTCTTTTGATCCTGGGCAGCTGTAAGTCTGGGTGATTAAAGTGATAATCCCCTTGACCCATCATATCCCTCAGCTGCCTCAGGTTGGCACTGTGGTACTCTGAGGTTAAGTAGTACTTGTAGACAGCTGCAGTCTTGAGGCTGAAGCCTTTTGTGCCACCAGATGTTTGTGTGTCCTTGTTGACAGTCTCCGCCATGGTCTGGTCAACAGGAATTCATCCAACAGGATTTCTGCCTCCTTGAAGTGTGCATGCACTTCTGGATGATTTGCTGGCAGCTGTTTCATTGTGGCATAATAGTATGACAGGTAGCGGGCATAGTTATGCTTGTCATATGCAAGCGATGCCTGACAGATATCACCTTGAAAGCTATCAATGCTCCTCAAGGCTTCTTCCAGGTGGCACATCTCTGTTGGATGTTTCTCCTTTAGCCATAGAAGGAAGCTTTTCCAGGTGAGCCTCATCAATGCTTCATAGACAAGCTTGTGCAACCTGACAGCTTGATTGTATTTTCTGCCTTCCATCACACCAGCTATTGACCCTTCCGCAATAACACCAGACTCCACACAGTGGTCCCTCAACCCTGCATCTTGGAATCGTTTTCCCAGAATGGAAAGCAGAATGCAAATGGTGTGGAAGATCCCCATCCTGATGATAATATTTTTGAACTTCTCATGCTTCCACATGATTTCTGCTGCCTTAGCATACAGTGCTTGGTCAACCACACAGACAATTCTCTTTAACTGCAGGGACTCCATGATGTCTATTGCTTAATTTAGCATCTCATACACAGAAGACAGTTCTGTAGCAGGAGCGTTGATTGTTGGCAGGTAGCCTACAGTGTCCTGCACCACTGTGATATCGTTGTGGACCTGAATGTTGAAGCCAGTCCAGCTGCTCACGGACTGAGCTTCTGGGGCAGACATTCGCGCAAGTAGCCAGACAAGGTTCTTTGCCTTTGCATCCTGGACTTGTGTGGTAGTGTCAGCATCTACACTTGGGGTGTTTGGTGGCCCCACTCTCTGTCCAGAAGTGTATGTAGGCAGTAGCAATGTTTTGGGCAGTGTGATGTCCAAAAAGAATGTTAATGTTAATGACTTTTAATGTGCTATTAGCTATCTATGTTCTTTCTGGAATGAATGAAAATCTGCCTATAGAGGAAACTAACAAAATGTCAAAAATATATAAAAAGCTGCTCCTATGAAAAGTCATAGGAAAATCATATTTTAATTTACTTATATTGACCCTAAAAACCATTTAGTACAGGTAAGGTTTTGGCCACTCAAGTGATACCAATATCTGGTCTGACCCAAGGCCTATTTCCATTGGTCGTTGTTCCAGATAGAACTGCAGCTTACCCCCAAATTCCACTAGGCTCCATGTTTAGTTCACCTCCAATCTGCCACAGCAGTGGAGATGATAAATTTCATTCTAGTCTATGTTTGCTCTTCCACTGGCTCCAATGCATTGTGTATGTCCTCTGTTGTATCTCCAGCACTCCAGACCCTTCTGCAGCAGGTGTGCAAGGCCTCTATTTTTGCTGAATGCCAGAGCATGGCGCATCAAATCCATCCTTCTACCGTGTGAACTGCTTGGTCTGGCCACTCTGGCTGTCTTGCAGTGCTGCGCCATGCTGCACTCAAAATGCAGCCAGTGGGTGTTGACTGACAAGTTTGATGCAAAAGTGCAGCAGAGCCATTCCACAATGCAAATGCAACCAGTGGAATTCTGGAGTCACTGTGCGCCTACATGATGGAATAGATAACATTTGGCTCCACAAAGTGGAGAAGCGCAAATTAGCTTGTGATGAGACTTAAAGGAAAGAAGCAATCACATATTTTACAATGTAAAACAGCACTCCACAAGCTATAATCTGGTAAGGTAAAAACACGATGTGAATATCGACAGACAGATTTATGTAATACACCTGCAGATTTCACATGCTTTAGTGTCCAGTAACACAACAGTGTTGAAAAGTCAGAAAGTTAGAATGCAAAGAAAAAAGATTGATGTCACAAGCAACAGGGCTCTCAGCTCATTGAAACATTCATCTATAAAGTCCTGATTGTCAAAGCGCGCAAAGAATGAATTTATTTTACTGGTGAAGAGTTCTGTATCAGTTGATGTTGATAGACTGTGTTTGGGTTCACATCCAGTCAAGGTTTTCACTATCAGAAAAGCTAACTTAGAATTCTTGTTGCCAAATTCATGTTCCAGTTTTTTTTTTTTTTTTTTTTTCCAAATTTCAGTTTTGCTTAGAGAAACTTATTTTTGACAAATATTTTTTCTGTCCTGAGACCAACCCAGTCTTTGAGCCTGAAAGCTTCTATCTATCTATCTATCTATCTATCTATCTATCTATCTATCTATCTTCTATCTATCTATCTATCTATCTATCTATCTATCTATAAATGTGGTGCCGAATCTTGTTACTACTTTCACCAGGAGATGGCGGACTTATGTGCCTTTAATCTGAGCAGCATTTGTGGGTGTGGTTCTATTCAAAGTTTTAGAGTAAAAAGAGTTTGTAAAAACACCCTCCAGCACAGAGACGCGGCGGCGAAGCAGTGGTAGTATTGCTGAGCATAGCGAGAGCAGAGCAGAGCGAAAGAGTGCTTTTTCATTTACTCGCGATGCCGAGAGGTCAGTTTCCCGTCGGCAGAGTACTTCGTCAGGTACTGGCTGACTCCAATTCCGAGGAGGAACACGTGCAGTTGTCCAGTGAAGCAGAAACTGACGTTAGTAGTGACGGCGAGTCTGCACGCCATAGTCCACAATCAGCACATGGTATAGCGGATGCTTCACCTCAGCGTGGCCGGGGTGGAAGCATTCTGCGAACGCCAAGCAGGGGACATGGTCGAGGTGGCAGGGGGGCTCATAACACCGCAAATATGGGTGAATGTAGCGGGGATGAAAACAACAGCAGTTGTCGTGGCAGACGCGGGAGAAGCCGCGGGAAAAAACACACCGCTAATGGTGGCGGAGGTGGCGTTCACTGCCGCACCGTAAATCATGGCGGCGATGATAATGATGATGATGGCTGGCAGTTCTTGAGAAAAGAGGAAGAGTATCCAAAGTGGATCAGAAATTTTGATGAGCCTGTTGGTGATGTGGAGACGATCTGACAAATTCTGAGCCCATTGATTTCATCTCTCTTTTTCTGAATGATGATTTCTGGAGCCTCATCACCAATGAAACAAACAGATATGCCCACCAGTTCTTTGAAAAGGAAATTTTGAAACCAAACTCCAGATTTCATGACTGGTATGATGTGACTGTCCCTGAAATGAAAGCTTTCATGTCACTTCACTTGTGCATGGGGCTTGTGGAAAAATCTGAAATTGAGGACTACTGGGCAGGTTTTTGGCCAACTTACACACCTGACTTTGGCAAAGTGATGGCAAGAAACAGATTTGAAAACATTCTTTCTTTCCTTCACTTTGTAAATAATGATGACCGCATTGAGAGGGGCCAGCCAGGTCTTGATAGACTCTTCAAAGTGCGTCCCATAATTGATTTGATCATTCCTAGTTTTGCTGCTGTGTATGGTCCACTCAAGGAACTTTCCTTGGATGAAATGACCATTGCATTCAGGGGAAGGTCAACATTGAAACTGTACAACCCCAAAAAACCTGACAAATATGGCTATAAAAGCATTTGTCTTGAGAGAGGCCAGCTCAGGTTATGTATTAGAGTGGTGCATCTACAATGGCAAAAATACGCGATGAGGACAATTTAGTTCATATTGTCCGTCAGCTGCTTGCCCAGCACACTGGGAAAGGGCATGAGGTGTACATGGACAGCTACTACACATCACCAGCCTTAGCTAGTGAGTAAGCTGCTAAAGACACTGGAATGTGCGGGACAGTGAACTGCAACAGGAGAGGGATGCCAAAGGGGCTGAAACCAGCCCAGTTGCCTCTGAGAAGGGGAGATGACCCGGTGTTCATGCGGCATGATAAACTGCTGGCTTGTGCTTGGCATGACACAAAGCGTCTCACTCTGCTGTCCACCATTCATGGCAACACAGTCACCAAAAACGGATCCGGACAAAGGAAAATGTGACTGGGTTCCGTCAAATTATGAAACCAGTGTGTGTGGACAGTTACAACTCCTTCATGGGAGGAGTTGATACATCTGGTCAACGGATGAAACTATACCTGTTTCCACACAGATCCAGGAAATGGTACAACCGCATTTTTGATGCAGTTCTGAGCATCAGTGTGGCCAATGTGCACATCATTTACACATTACACACAGTCCTGGTCCACACAAACCACTGAAGGCCTTTATTCAGGACATTATAACATCTTGGCTTGAGGGCTTCTCCAAAAAGGAAAAAAAAAGGAGGACAGCTTCTGCAGCAGGGAAACTGCCACAGAGGCTCACTGAATGACACTGGCTCTGCAACACAGACGAACATCCAGATTGTGTTGTCTGTTAAAAAGAGGTGAAGAGGTTAACAAGGCTTTCATAATTGGTTCATCGTCGATTTCACTGAATTCAGCCCAAACAGATTAGCAACAAGGAAATATTCAGGGGAAAAGAGACTCATCATAGACATCTTATACCCCCATGGTTCCCCTGTCCCAAGCATCAAAAGTCCCACTCCCAGACAGGGACGGACTGGGACTGCAAAACAGCCCAGGACTTTGACTCAGCCGGCCCACAACAATCGGTATGCAGAAAGTCATCAACGCCTGGCATGGGTGTCACAATACTTGAATCATGACTCATGACACCATGCCATCCAAATTACAGCGGTAGCACTGATGTTGAATAGATGTTGTGTTAAGAGCATAGTATTCTAGTCTTACCTGAATATTCACAAAAAAATGAAGGTCTCATTCATTGTTGGGGAGACTTAAACTACATTTAGTTGAACTACATAGTTTAACTACAATTTGCTGTTACTTGCTGGTAGTTAAACTACAT
Source organism: Sparidentex hasta (assembly GCA_030272975.1). NCBI lineage: Eukaryota > Metazoa > Chordata > Actinopteri > Spariformes > Sparidae > Sparidentex > Sparidentex hasta. The sequence goes on along the minus strand of JARJLU010017639.1, from coordinate 41,980 downwards.
TCATATTGTGTGCTGCATCAAGTAGTTCAACTATTTTTTGGGTCAGTTTTTGTAGTTTAACTACTCAATTGACAAATTACAATTTTGGCCAATAATGTGAAATATTTTTATTAAAAAAATAACTTTATAATATACATCATATTTTATTTTACTTTTTTTTTTAAAAACACATGAAACATGTCATGACATGCTAAGTCAGCGCTGCGTCTGAGTGCCCTGGCAGCACTCAAATGCCTATTGTTATCATGCAGTCTTTTCTGAGGTTGCCAAAACCAAATAAGCTAGCAGTTGGAAAACTTGATCTCTTGATGGGGGATTTTATTTGGTGTCATGGTGTGTTAGACCATGGATTAAATTTACACCGGATCATCCATTTAAGGTAGTTTATTCAAATTGGAGAGGATCGGAAAAGGGGGGTTTAGGTTGGTGGATGAAGAGGGGCTTTGAGTGGGGTGAAGTTTGGCTGGACCATCTAGTAACTGGGGAGTTGAGACTCAAAATGGGGGTACGTCTTGATGGGCACACGTCTTGGCTTCATCATCCCCCAAAAGGTATAACTGGATTATGCGAAAACATGCTTTGGTTGATATCTCAGAGGTGGCTGTGGGTGTAGCAGTTTGGGAGGACAGCAATCGAGGACTTGTTTATGTATGAAAGGATGGGTTTGTGAGGGCTTAGGTACGAGTTTGGTCAGAAGAGGAAGACAGGATGCAAGATTCTGAACTGGTCGGTCTTGCTCCATTTGAGGTTCAATCAGAGGTATCGTGGAAGTGGATGGAGTGTCCGAGAGGGTAATGTGTGGATTGTATGGGCAATAGTGATGGAGCTGGTTATCGTTATGATATTGATGTAGGGGAAAGGAGGTTGTGGAATGTATGTGGTTACTTGGAACTGCACCATCTGGTGTAGTATGATGGTGTGAGCGGTTTGATGATGTTGACGGCGGTGAGGTAGTCCGGGTGGATGAGAATAATTTTTCTGGATCATTTGTGTCCTCAGTGAGGTGCGATATTTAGGTGAATTCCTAAGGTTTATGATGTCTCATTCACGGCTTCATGGGGGTAGCATAGGGGATTTGAGTGCATTGCCCAAATGGACAAGGGGTTTGAGTGCGTTGCATGAATGGCTGGAAAGGGGGTTCGAGGGCATTGCACAAGCAGACAGAAAATGAGATTCGAGGTTGTTGCATGAGCAAACAGGGAGGGGGTTTGAGAGCATCAAACGTTCGAGTCGTTGAATAAATGGAGAGAGGTCGAGGTCAGGTGGCACTCTGTCAACTACCATATTGGCTTCAGATATTACTAAGAGTGTGGCATTGTTGTACGGATGGGTGAGTTGGATGTCGTAAAAAGACGCCCAGGCTGAATGGGGAGCCAGGGATAACTACAATACCTTGGTGATGACCTAAACTGGAAGTGAGTTGAAAGATTGGTGTAACTGGCTGGTTGGAGTGGTGTTTTGAGTGGACCTCGAGGTGATGATGATAATGTGGGTCTAGAGGTATTGGCTTATCGGACATATTGGGGAAGGAATAGAGAGGGAGGGGTAGAGGGGGAGTTGGGAAAGACTGGCCTGTGGTTGAGGTGGCTGTGTGCGTGTTGGCGTGATTAGATGTGTTTGCTGGAAATGTAACCGGGGACAGCTACGGGAGCTACGTTAATCGTGGGAAAGGAGAACGAAGAAGACAGGATGCCAGGTTGAGGCGGCACAGGTGATGTGCGATTATGTCATCAGTGCAATTGACGTCATCAGTGCGCCGCAACCTCTGTGTGGGTGAAGTTGCGTTGTTTGTGCTTGGCTGGCCCTGCCAGAGTGGAGGTGATAATGGGTGGAGAAGATTCAGAGATGATGGAACGATTATAGAAAAGATCATCGCCAGAGGATTAAGAAATGGCTTACAGAAGTGGTATGGTTTCCAAAGTTAAGTTTTCAAAATGCTTGCCACAGGTGGGTTGATGAGATGTGGGTGGTTAGGTTGATTAGATGCAGGTGGTTAGATTGGCTGGGCCTGGGTAGCAGCTCAGCTCAGCGGAATGGCAAGTTCCTGAACCTTAGTTATAATAACTCCATTTTAATTTTTCTTTCCCCATGTAGCTTAAGCTTGGTTTCATTGCATATTTCAGTCTATTTACTAAAATTCTGCATATCAATTTAGAGAGAATTCTGTAGTAGAAAAAATCTGGACCTGAATTTTATTTTCTACATTTTAATGAACTTGTGGTCAAATGCAGTGTAATGAAGATTATTTCTATCAGTGACTGGCTCACTTTGTCAGTGAGTGGCCAAATTTCACATGGGGAAAAGAAATACTATTTAAATTAAAATAAATAAATAAATAAATAAATAAATAAATAAATAAATACATACATACATAAATAATTGACAGATATTAGATTATCATTTGCACCATGCTTCCTGAACAGTCACAACAACTGAAATATGCCTGGAAAGAATAGAAAAGTCCCGAGTTTTATTAGTCCCCACATTTTCCCATGTATGCATAGAAACTGAACAAATAAGACTATGTAAATTGTATCAATAATTTATGCTGTTGGACTTGGGGAGAGAGTATGGTGCATCTTATTGTGGTGGTTTCTCTGTAGAAAATTAACAGCTTCTCTGGACACTTACTTCTAAATAAATTCACCTGGGGATGTTATTTATTTATTTATTTATTTATTTTACCACTGATGTACTATAACATACGTATACACACAGGTACACAAATAAGGTGACACACATACAAAGCACATGGTCCTAGCATGGACACATATACATCCCTTGTGACTCCATGTCCAAAACAACCCAACCATCAAGGAGACAAATTGGACTGTGTGTGTGTATGTGTGTGTGTGTGTGCGTACGTGTGTGTATTTGTGTGTGTGTGTGCACCGTGAGTATTTTACAGTTTGTGTTTCCATGTGTTTTTTTGTGGTTGAGGGCAAGTATGTTTGTGTGTGTATTCAGGTATGAGTATGTGTGTGTAGATGTGTGTGATAGGTGAATGTGTGAATAATAACAATGTGTTTTTCTCCTAAGGATCTCCACCAAGCCTGCAGAAATAAAATATTAATGATCAATCACTGCTTTGGGACCACAAACACACTTAAAGACACACACACACACACACACACACACACACACACACACACACACACACACACACACACACACACACACACACACACACACACATGCACACACATACTCACACCCACACACATGGGTAGACTGAAAGACAGACAGACAGACTTGGTATTGTTGTATAGTATATTTGCCAGTGTCCCCTGACGATGTTCTCTCCCTAAGCAGCTGTAAGCAGATGCTGTTAACCTGGAAGCCAAAGACTTGGGGTTGGGAGTGTGAGGTTGTCAATCCAAATCCAATGTGTACTATCTTTGAGTAAGGCAATGAGAGTGATTCACTGGTCACCAGTGTTAAGTAGCTGTTTATGAGACCATATTCTGGTCTTGGTATTACTTAGGGTTAACTTGCAGAAGGGCCTCAGGATGGTGCTGTCAGTCTGCTGTTCAGTTAGCAAAATACAGAAAGGCAGCATTACTTTGTGAAAGCCCAGATTAAATTCAGGCTTAATCTTTAAGATGTCTTCCTGACATCATTTGTTTGTCCATTTGTCCTGACATCAACTAGGAACCAGATTTACTCTAAGTTTTCAGTAAATATACATTTTCAGTTTGGGTAAATCCTGAAGTTCCTGATTATTCTACTCTTCATTCTTCAGTCCACTTCTTTTGGATGGATACTTGCACTGAAAAAAGGGAAATGGTGGGTTGTTCAATTTACAAATATGCATTTATTCATATATGGTTCTTTCTCTGACATGTTTAAATCTTGTAGAACTAGTTTAATATTGAGGGATGTTGTGTCTGTTAGTCTCAATCATGTTGAGATGACTCAAAGGAGTAATGTCTCATTCAAAATGGAAATTCCCACTTCCTGGAAACAGCCAAGGACATTTACAGACTGCTCCATTTTCTCTCTTGCAACAGAGGATTTTTTGTGAAATCTCAAGGACTTTCTATACAATGATAGTGATAAAAGCAAAATCAAAATCAAATCAGTAAGAGTTAGAGGTGGTATGTTATCATGCATTAATTAATTAATAAATTAAATCAGTCAATAAATATTGTAGTTATTGTTATTCAGTCAGGATAACAAATGTATCTAATTTGTATTACATGTTTGCAAGTTTGCATGCCTTAATAAGTCACTGCTGAATGGTGACTTTATGTATGTTATTATTCCTTTTTCCCAGAAAAAGCTGAATTTGTGTTTAAACACTATTGACTGCATTCCAGATGTACAAGCTCAAAAGCTGTTGAAGATATTCGTAAAAAGAGGACAGAGAGTCAAAAAACTGGCGAGCATTATGGCAGCCACGGCTAATGAAAGAATACATTTAAAAAAACCAAAAAAACAACACTTTTCTGTTGCTTTACACATCACTGCTAATGTGTGTCACACAATAAGATAAGATGATATTATTATTATTATTATTATTATTATTATTATTATTATTATTATATTATATAATATTATTTATTTGTATTGTTGTTGTTTTATTTTTTTTTACATTTTGGGGAATTAAGCAGATGCTTTTTTTGTCCAAAGCAATTTTTTTGCTGATCTCTTTCTTGACCTCTTGACCAGGATGGGTCTCAGTCCTGGCTTTACTACATGTCCTATGTGTACTACAAGTACTACATGTATTATGTGGTAAGTCTATTCTATTAAGGTTCAGTATTTTAAGATTTTATGTCCTCTCTTGTGAAGCTCTAAATACATCACCAGTTAAATGCCTTTTCTCTGTTAGTGCGACACTCAATTTACACACACCAAACACACACCAACATCTCACAATGTGCATGCATGTTATGAAACACAATGATACCTGTGTCTACCTCACTGAGGATCCTGATTATCTAGTGCAAAAATAAAGGTTACATTTAACAACGCCTGACTGTTGGCATCTGAAAAAGTTTGAAATATAAATTGCTAAAAAGCACTGACCGATATGGCTGTAAGATGGAAACGCAACTGGAGATTTGATATGTTATGTGATTTTTATTATTTTTTAAAAATCTTTACACATTTAATATTGCAAATGTTTTATTTATAAACTGTGCCATCAATTTCATCAGAGTAAAAGTGTGTAAAGTTCAGAATTATTAGACCACAAGAAAATTGTTTTCATTAATTAAATTTGTTATATTTTTATCATTTGAATTTTTTTTTCTTGTAAATTCAAATAAGTGTTTAGAGTAGATACTATTATTATTGACAAATTAATTAATGGTACTGTAACTATTAGATGTATTAAAATATAAATTAACTTCAGAATATTTAAATGTAGTTTTGAAATTAAGTGACAAAATAGTGTTGCAATAAAAGGGATTGAATTGATTTGGATAAAAACATATTTCAATAACTTTTTATCAACAATAATTACTTTTTGTAGTTTGTGTTGCTTTCATACAATTTTGCAAATGATCTTTATCTAACCAATGTCTTCTATTGAACTGAGTAAATCCAGTGCATTATTTTTTCAGTATGGATATTAGCCTTTTACGTGCACTAATAAATAAAATATAGTGTTTATTAGAATTTGGTTTTGAAATACAAAATGTTAAATTGAAATCCCCAAAAATTGCACAAGGTTTAGGAATGCACATGCACAAGACAGTGTTACTTTAGCGCAGGCTAAAATGTCCTGGGAACCCTACTCTTAGGCTGCAGGAAACTTTGGTTTGTTTCTCAAATTATCACTGTCAGACAGACATGAAAGGAAGCTTTGATAAGGTATTAAATCCAAATATACATGTGGTGAGGACATACTATGTGAGCTGACAAGAGAAAGCCGAGTGTGTGCTGAGACTGCACAGTCTCCAGTGCACTCTGTGCAGCAGCAGTGTGCGCCTGACAGCACAGCTGTGTCTATGGCAGCAATTTCACACATATCTATATGAAAACTAAAATTGTACTTGGTGAAATATGCATAGTCTTCATAATTTAATGGTGTTTAATGTAATCTTGGATTTCTTCCATCGATGATGATAACTTGAGCTGTAAGTTACTGAACAATCCGGCCCTCTCCAGCATTCCAGGACAGGGAATGTGATGATGACACAGCACTGACTGAGGAAATATTGGTTTAAGACTTGACTTAGCTGATATTTTTACAACTGGAAGGAGTTTATGGAATCACTGTGCCTCCCCTGTGAAAATGTAACGCCCACCCACTGACACCCAGTTAAAGCACCCTTCCCATAAAATATTTCCAACGTCCCAGAAGATGGAATGTCTGCACGTCATTTTTAAGTGATCAGATTTAATTTTCATCCAGACAACAACAGCCTATTGGCATGGGTTGCTGTGATAACGATGTAGGCATCAGTCTGTAGCTGCTTTCCAACACAAAAACATGAGAAATATAGAACCATCATCTTCCCCTTTAAACAATCATACTGTACACAGACTGTTGTTCTCTGTGTCGTCCTCCACACTGCACTGCTAGTAGCCGGTGTGATGCACCCTCTGGACTTCACGTCATCATTATGTCACGCTGCAAGTGACCCAGAAGACATTTAAGTTGAAAAAAACAAAATTAAGTGATGTAGCACAAAATGAGTGATGGCCATGACAGTAACTATGGACAATATAGAGAAAAAAAGACTGTGTTTACATTAATGATCACGCAGACACAAATTGCAAATGTGCACATTGGGTTATAACTGGGACAGCTGAAAGAGCAGCAGCAAAAGACACTTTGAAATCCAATATCTACACCGGTTGTTTGGATCCAATTTTGCTTGAATCACATTTCATGTTGTTTTTGCTCTCCAGACTTCCTAAAATCAACCTGGAAACAATCTTGATATGCAAAAAATAGGTCTGAAAGTATATATGATTATTATATGATTTTATACATGGCAAAATAAGGCCTGTCAGAGAAATCTCTGCCATCTATAGAGCCTACATTCAAGCCAGCTGGTCAAGCCAGCTGCCACTAGGATTCTGATGGCATTATGGTGCTGGTGCTCAGAGCAGCCAGTGAGGACAAAGACTTGCATTACAGCAGTTCCCTTTTGTTATATTACAAATCATGATTCATTGAATTCTTATTGAATGCGATGTCAGCAATATATGTATTTTTTCATTTTCATGATAGTAAGTTAAAGTCAGGTATTATTTCAGTACACTATTCATAATTTCCTCATATTTTCTTTTGGAATCCTGCAAATATATATAAGACTTGCCCAGAAACGGGTTTAACTGTCACTCTTCTGGCACATACAGACTATCAGCAGCAACATAAGCATGCTCTCACCAAAACCTGCTCCACCTATTACTCCCAACTCATTCACCCTGGCTCCACCAACCCCAATGCTCTCTTCTCCACACCATAAATAAACTTCTTAAACCCATCGACAACACCTCCTTCACAACCTTTCTTTCATTTTTCCAAACACAAATTTACAATATCTACAGCAACCTGTCCAACTCTCCTGCCCCTACCCCCACTACTCCTTCACCCACCCCTCCCCCCTTACTTCTCAACCCCTGTCTCAGTTCTTTCATGCGTCTACAAGGGGCCTGTTAAACATAATGGCACAAATGAAAAGCCCCACTTGTGCCCTGGACCCCATCCCATCCCACCTGGTCAAGAACTGTCTTCTAACCATCTCTTCACTCATCGCAATAATGATCAACTCCTCCCTCAGCTCTGGCTCAGTCCCTCAATCTCTCAAACTGGCTGCTGTCACACCCATTCTTAAATAAACCTGGACTCAACCCTGACATTAGGACAAATTTCGGCCCATCTCCAACCTCCTTTTTTCATCAAAAATACTGGAACACACTGTTGCCGCTCAACTCAAAACCCACCTCATCTCCACTGACATCTTGGAACAGTTATTTTTCCAGTTACTTTTTGCTTCTACTCCACTGCAGTTCAGAGGGTAATATTGTACTTAATTCTCGTCTTCATTTATTTGATCTGTAAAATGAGTCAGACCTTACCACAAAGTGAAAGCTGTATCTAACTTAGACTCGGGGTACACGGAGAGAGAGCACAGCTTGATTTTTTTTCTAAATGTTCAAAGATGCCACAGGACCATATGCAGGGAACAACAAGAAGCAAAGGGGACAACGACGAAGTTGCACGTGGCCTGAATTTTTTTTTCAACTTTAGCTTCCCAGTAATAAAACAACAGCTGAGGCAATGGTCCCCCCTCCAAGAGGCCCCCACTTCACTTGCTCCCAAGTAATACTGCATTACATGCCCTTGGGTTCTTACCAGCCTGCATAAATATTGAAATCGTTTTGCCTTACATTTGAAAGAACGATGTTGGTAGAAATATTGGCAGAGACTGGAAAAGAAACAAGAGTCGGGGCAGAATGTTCATTTGAGTAGAACTAATTCTACCCATCAGAGAGAGGGAGAGATTTTAAGTGATAAAAACCTGATTCAATTTCCATAACTAACCATAATCTTTCCAGAGAGTGGTGAGAGAGTGAGCAGTGTTGATATCTAAACAACAGAAACCCATAAAGAAACCTGGAGGGATTTTCTTGGCTGACTCATCTATAGCTACAGCAAAGAGCCACGAGGAGAGACGACAGCCTTGCCGTGTTCCTCTTGTAAGAGGAAAATAGTCAGTTGAGAGTTAGTTGTCACACAAGCAGTAGGGGCACAGTATTAAAGTCATATCCAGTAATATTTGAAATGTAAAATGGTAATTTGCTAATGTAGGCTAAAGTGGGTACATTTTAAAATGCAAAAACTGAAATTATTTGAAAAGATGAAATTGAAAATTGTAATAGAAAAACAAAACAAGGGAAACATGAAATGTGAAAACAGTTAAGCTTGAATGGAAATCGTTGAATGAATTAAGGGGAAGTTTCTTTTAAAATAAATGTATAAATGTAATGTGCAAATGTGATAACCACTCATTCCTTATGATATGACAAAGAATAAAAATGTCAACGCTGGAGAATGAATTGAAATGAAATGATTACATCTTTACTTGATCTTGTAATATTTTCCATTAATGATAAGTCACGTTTCATTTTCTATATAAATTCATTTATCTAGTGCAAATGCACATTTGGACAAGGTCTCACATCACTGATTTCAACATACTGGCCATACTGTCAGTTTTCTGTCAACTCCTCCTGTATCTTCCTGTTTACTCCTACAACCTCCATCAATACAGAGACCAAAACCATATGTCTAGTCTTCTAGTGTTACAGTTTTATCCCCCCAGTCATCAGCGTCATGGACAACATGATTACTATTATCAACATCAGCATCACTGTAATAGTGCATTCCTATTATTCCCACAAGGGCAAGCCAAGGCCCTTAAGCAAGCTCACACACAGGCGCGTGCATCACATACACACACACAGAGTGAAAAAAAACAGAGTGGAGCTCACCTATCACCACCATTATTACCCCTTTTCTGCTGTCCCCTTTGGGGAATGGACTGGTCCCTTGTCACTGACTGACATCCCTCCCATGGGTCCCTAATGGTCCACACAAACACACACAGACACACACACACATACGCACACACACTTGGGCTCCCCAAAAGTCAATTCCCTGGAAACTGTCAGAATATCCCTGGTCAAAGACCAGAGGTATCCATGAGTGAGTGGTAATGTGCATGTGCATGTATGTGTGCATGTCTAAATGTTGGCTAAATCGAAAAGACATTTCTTGATCCCACTGACACATTCTTAGGGGATGTGGACAGTTGTTTATTGGTAAAAATGAAAATGAATAAATATAAAGTAAAGTTTTTTTTTTTCTTTTTTTTTTATTACTGTCTTTGGCCTGCTGCCTGTATGATTGGCAGAATCCTCAGGGGCAGAGAAAAAAAAGTTACACCCAGACAACTGGTTGGGCTTGGTGTGTATGTGTGAGAGTGTGGTGTGATGGACATATTTCCTTAAGGCATTATTGACAGTTATAGGCATAATGATGTTAAATTAACCAAGAGAAAAGTAATATTTCGACCCTTATGCCAAATTAATTTTGGTCAAAGTTACAAATAATCAAGCTAACTTTCTGACCTGATTTCCAAATTCAATTTTATTTTCTCAACTGCATAGCTCCAGGTTTAAAATTATTTAGTTGATGTTGTTGTTATTTTAAAAAATAAATGTACTCAGCAACATGCATTCACCTATGGGATTGAGTTTGGGGGGAAAACACTGCAAAATTATGAGATAGAAATCTGTAAATACAAAATACAGATCTCAGAATTATGAAATGCAAATCCTTCCATTAAAAAAAAAAGATCCGATGATTATGCAATTGAAATCTCACTATTACAAATACGATCTGGTAATTAAATGTTATACTTGTATCTATACAAATAGAGATTTCAGATTTACTCTAATTGAAAGATATTATGGCAATATAATGTATACAATACTATATATTGGAAAATTAAGCTGATAATTGCATGATATGACAATGTGATTATAGAATAAATAAATCAATATAATATCTACATCTTGTTGCTGCTTGATTGTAAATTGCTTTGTTCTATTTCACCAATACGATCGTAAGCCCTCCTCCGGCATCCTCTATCCTGAATGTGTCTGACAGGAACTCCCGTTGTGTGCTCATATGTGAAAAGGAAACTGTGGACAATGTCCAGACCAGATTTTCCAGATTATGCCTAAAGTTTATATTGGAAAAATCAGCTATAGAGACAAAATGAGCTGGGTAAATGAAGTAGATTTCAGAACAAATGAACCAGTCTGAACAAGTCAGAACAAAGAAATCAGTGTCCCACAAGGTAAACACAAACACACGCACACGCACACACACACACACACACACACACACACACACACACACACACACACCAACACACACACACACTAATCCTTGTTTCAGACAGGTTGTGTTTGCTGAGGATGAGGCAGTTTGTTGGCTGGCCTGTGGGATATTGATACCGGCCCAGATGCATTCTCCATTTCTACTTCTCTTTGTTTGTTTGTTTGTTTGTTTGTTTGTTTGTTTCTTTCTTTCTCTTTACCTCGTTATATGTCTCTCTCTTTTTTGGTATGTGTAAACACCACTAAGGAGGGAGTAACTGACATAAAATGGGAGGAAAGGGTAACAAGAGGGGAACAGAAGGACAAGATTGGAAGGGAGGATGCATATGCCGATAGTTTCTGTTTATTTTCTGTATAGCGTGACTGATAAGAAATATTTGTTGCTGATGCCAATAGAGATATTGGCGGTAAAAAAATAGTATAGTGATAAATTGGCTAATATACACACGTTTATGATGATCCGTCAAGCACTTGACAAAGATGGATAACAGAGGCAGGATTTTCTGCTATTTGATAATATACTTTATCATTTCCAGTGCAATGAAAGAAAAAATCTTTACTTGGAAATAAATAATCATAAATTGTATTACAATCTCTCTCTCTGTGTCTCTCTCTCTCTCTCTCTCTCTCTCTCTCTATATATATATATATATATATATATATATATATATATATATATTTTTTTTTTTAACATTTCATGTCAGATCATATCAGATAGCACGTTTGTTGAATGTAAACCGCAGCAACACGATGGTGATGATAACATGGACAGTATCCTCACATTAAATCGAGTAAACACTATCTATATTTCTATCAGCTTTGACTGTGTGTGAGCACTAAGCATCATTGACGTAAACAGAATCCACCTCTTCTTGTCCAGCTGTACTCCTGCTCTGTGTCAGCTGGTACTCACGTCTAGTGCTACAGCTTCATTCAGGATGTTGTGGTGAAGAGAGGCCTCTGTAAGGATGTGGATGAAACAGTGTCTGATTTCCTGTTGTTTGGCACATACGTCCAGTTCATTTTTTTCTGCATCCATGAGGAGCTTTTAGTCCAAGACAGATTAGCAGGGCTCACAACCTGGATATCTCCCAACTTCTCCATGGGGCTGTTAGGTTGGTTGGTTGAATGATGCCATTATGGCATCAGTTATATCAGGCTGAAGTTAGCCTTTGATAGACAATTCTAGACAGATGGCTTGTCCAATCAGGTGCCAGGTGTTCAAACAGCTTCATGCAACACATGCTAAATTACATAATTACATAATTGCCATCATTAAACTGGTCGCTGTGTGACACTGTGACTCGCGGGGAAGTCTCAGTCAGGAGGGCTGACCATCGCGGTGATTTCTGTAAACACAACCACTTGAGTGAGTTAAAGGTTTTTGCCGGTGACAGACACTGTTTTTCGGGCAGAAATGTGACAAAGATTTGGTAGGACAGGTGGGAGGACAGATGCTGCTTCGCCTACAACTGCGGTTATCATCATATAAGTTATAAGTCATATAAGTTACCAACGACAGTTACAGTTACTACATTACTTTTGTTTGGTCATGTCACGTTAAATTTATCGTTAGATTAGTCAACTAATCAAAAAATAATTGGTAGATTAATCATTTGAAAAATAATCGTTTCGGACTGCTCTACTATTGATGAGCAGGCGCTGCCAATAAAATAGAACAGAATGGGATAAAATATTGTCTTATTGTCACTATGCAACTGCACGAAGCAATTGTGAATGGCTTTCTCCTCAAGTCAATAGAAACAAAGTGCAAAGTAAGAAAGGGAAAATATACCAAACAAGCTATATAGTAAAAATATATGCATATAGAAAGTTTTAAACTGCGCTGGTGACTCATCCAGGCTGTACCCTGCCTTTGCCCATAGAGATAACTGGGATTTTAAGTAAGTAAGTAAGTACGTTTTTATTTATATAACACTTTTTCAAAACAAAGTTTTGCAAAGTGCTGTACAGGGTACAATAAACATAAGTAAAACATAATTAAAAACAAACATAAAAGTAAACAACAAGATAAAATAAAACAAACATACATGTACAGATATGTGCAAAGAATAATTATAGTTCAGTTCTAGGAAATGCAAGATGATAAAAATGAGTTTTAAGTTTTTTTGAAGACATTTAGTGATTCAGCTGTTCTGACAGAATAGGGTAGACTGTTCCAGAGGGATGGGGCCCTGACGGCAAAGGCGCAGTCACCCTTAGATTTAAGGTGGGAGCGGGGTATAGATAGGAGGCCTAGGTCGGACGATCTTAGTGGTCTAGACGTGGAGTAAGTGTGTAGGAGTTCAGCAATGTGGGGAGGGGTAAGACCATGAAGGGCCTTGTATGTGAGAAGTAATGTCTTGAAGTCTATTCTGTATTTTACTGGAAGCCAATGAAGGGATGCATAAATAGGTGTGATGTGGGATCTGCGGTTGGTTTTGGTTAGTAGCTTGGCTGCAGGCGAGACAGGGCTGCAGGGTTGAGTCAGGTGAAAAGAGCATTACAGTAGTTGACGTAAGAGAACATCAGGAAGTTCAAGATGACTGGCTGTTAGCATCGCTTTGATTTTTGAGATGTTCCAGAGTTGGCTCCAGTATCCCCCACGACCCCTTGAAAAAGGGGGAAAAAGGCGGTAACATCCCTGCGACTCTCATGGCAAAAGTGGAAGAAAATGAGATGAGATAAAGTTTTAAAACAAAGAAAAAAAACTAAAAGAAATATAAGAGGTAGCAGCTTTAAGCTTTTGCCAGTGGGTAGGACTGTTCATTATGGGTGTGGATGGAGGTTACAGCTCTGGGGTAGAAGCTGTTTCCCTGTCTGTTGGTGGTGGATTTAACTGTCTGCCTGAAGGCAGTGGTTTGATTAGGGTGTGTATGGTCCTTACAGATGCTTTCGGATTTTTTCTTCAGCCTTGCAGCATAAACAGTGTCCAGTGTAGGACGCTCTACCCCAGTGATGCACTGGGCTGCTTTACCCACATGTAACGCAGGAGTGTTAAAAAGTTAAAATGATTACAAAGGTGTATGGTTAAAATTGATTGTGAAGTTTAAAATCAGGCGAGAGAGCAGTTGTTTAAAACCAAGAAACCACAGATGCATTAACAGATATACATTGACATTTATTTGCAGAATAAAATCAGGTTAAAACCACAGATGAAAGTCCATGAAAAATGATAAGACATGGGAGCTAGTAAAAGGGGCGCTGAAATGCTAAAATGAGGGAAGCTAAAAGTACGGAGCGATAAAAGTCAAATAAAACAGTTTGGGGGCTTATTTGCAGGGGGAAGGTGGCAGCACACGTCCAGTACGCCGGCGGGGATGGCTCGGTCACCGAAGGAAACAGAGCCACATGTCCTTTATTCACTCTGCCCGCCTCTTCATGGAACCTGCCATCAATTAGCCACCTAGCTCCTCCGTCCACTGGGTGCTCTGGCATGTGTTCTGCAGTCAGTGATCTCCCTAGTGAGAATCGCCACTTCCTGCCGCTTCCTGCTCCTTCGACTGCTTCGTGCGTCTTGCTCGCCTTCTTAAAGTCCTGCCAGTCTCTCTCAGGGGTGCCACATCTACAGGGCTGATAATGGAAAAAATTCCTGAGCCTGAACTTTTTTCCTTGCCCCAGAGGTGAATAGGGGTGGGGGTGCGAGACAAATTTTAAACACTTAACTTTTTGGCCCTCTGCTTCGGAGACTTCTCGATGTCATAATAAACATCAGAGCACACGTTTTCGACTTCTGAGTGAAATGGGCTCATGAGGGCCTTTGCTGCATTAGACACCATATGGACCGTATCCCCCGAGATATCTAGCAGATTGGGGTTCTCCTTTCTAGCCAGTGTCTCGAGCCCAGACTTCTTCCCCCTCATCACAGCGCAATTATCGAGTAGAACACTGGTGACATTTCTCCACTCCAGCCCATATGAGTGCAGGACGTCATTTAGTTCCATCATCAAAACTGATGCATTGGCAATGTTGACTTTTTTTGCTGGCAAGATGCTGTGTTTTCACGCTGCCTGCATCCTCATCATAAAATCGGACCAGAACATTAAGAACATTAAGAACATTAAGCCGTGGGTAAGAAGATAGCTTGCATGCTGCCTCGAGACAGACAGATGCGCTAGTGCGGGTCTGTCCTCCGCTAACTTTTTGCATAACGTTACGAGTGGCTGTGCAATTGTGAATGACAGATCAAGCTCGGCAATAAATGAGCACACGCAAATTTTTAAATCAGTTACTCGATCTGTCATTGATGCTGGGACATCTGCCGTGGCCGTTGCCCCTGGCAAACGTGATGTGTGATGCAGTGCTCTGACGGATGCTTTATGAGCAGGGTCGACTTCGTGCCGTGGCAGCACTTTTTTTCCGCTACTTCCATATAACAATTTCCGTGCACACACAGTGCAGTAACATGCTCCGGGCTGTCGGAGCTTTTGACACCAGCTTCCATAGGGCTTTCCGTCAATACCCACTGCCTCTATCCAAGCCCACCGCCAATTATTTTTTATGCCTTTGTCAACCTCTTTAATATCTTCCCCTGGCTTCATAAACATAGCCATTACTTACGGTTTGCATTTGCTAGCATGGGAAAGAAATTCGAACAGCATGGGACTAAAGAGACATTCGCACATGGACGATACCTTGACTACTGTACCACTCGTTTTGCCAGAGACACAGGCCCGCCACCACCTTTTTTTTTTCTCCCCAGCCCCGATACGCCGGAAATCCGGCGTGGTGCTGGAACGCTATCACCCCTGCATCTAGGACAAGGTTGCACAGTTGGTCAGGACATTCTCGATGGTAATCCTGTAAAAGTTGACCAACAGTTTCTGTGGGAGCTGGGACTGTTTCTGCTTCCTGGATTAAAACAGTCTCTGTTGAGCCCTCTGTGAGAGGTTAGAGCTCCATGTCAGCTGCCTCAACACAGTGACTCCAAGGAACTTGAGGTCATCGACACATTCCACCTCAGAACATGTATGTGGAGGGGGAGGGTGTCTCTTCCTTTAGTCTTCCTGAAGTAAATAATCTGCTCCTTTGTCTTGGAGGTGTTAAGGATGTTAAGGTTGGTGTGTGACTGTCTGTGAATTGGTAAATGTGGCATGCACTTCAGAGCACTTTAGTTGGATACTAGACCAGATAGGCGCTAGATGAAATGCAGTCTTTTTACAAAACTGTTCAAATCACCTAATTTTATTGATCTACTTGACACCGTTTTCATTCAAGAAGCATTTGGTGTTTTGATTAGA
Source organism: Sparidentex hasta (assembly GCA_030272975.1). Taxonomy (NCBI): domain Eukaryota; kingdom Metazoa; phylum Chordata; class Actinopteri; order Spariformes; family Sparidae; genus Sparidentex; species Sparidentex hasta. The sequence continues at coordinate 25,868 of JARJLU010017639.1, read as the reverse complement.
GAGCCGCCTTTACATATCAATCACACACCACACCAATCAATGAGATGTGGACTCGTGTAAACATCATTACATGTATCACGTTTTGTTGAACCTGATTGATGTAATGCTGTTTACATAAGCAAATTACTAGTGTGTCTGTATATTATATTTTTTTCTCCCTCATGTCTTTTTCAGTTTGTTCAATGTTCTCCTATGACGCCACCCTGAGTTTCCTACCTGTGTCATCTCCAGTGTCTCCTAGTGTCTTCCTGTGTTTCTCAGTTATATGTTTCTGTTGTTTTTTTGTTTTTTTTTGCTCATTGTGTTTTCGTTTGATTTGGACTTTGCTTTTGTTTTGCACTTTGTTGAAACCTCTTTTGTTGCTACTTTGTCTGTTGTCCTTGTGATTTTTTTCTGGATTCCTTGGTTGTTGTATTATTCAGCTTTGTTTAATTTGTGTGTTGTCTGCATGTGGGTCCTCACCTTGTTTGACAAAGTGTAACAGTCTAAATAATTATCAAGAACATGTTCAACAATGTAAAAATATAAAGTGACCCTGCAGCTCTAAGCAGTGTCGAAAACTAAAAGCCACATTCTACAAACCAATCCTCTATAATTGCTAGATTTTCTAAAGAAATAATATCCAGGTCTAACTCTACTATATAACTCATGTCTGTGCTTGGCCTGCCAGCCTTGTCTTGATCACTAAACATATCCACCCACCTCACAAATATATGTATCATGCCCTCCTAAGATATGTAGCATGTGTTTTCTAAACAAGTTTTTCTCTTTTCTCTTTGCTAAAGCATCAGTCAATATTGAAGCCACGTTTCACAACTCCCAAATAACCCAACAGCTTTATACATGTCTTAAATAAGTTCACTCTGCACACTCAGAAAGCATTGTCACTAAGAACACACTAATATAAAAACCTAATAACTTGCAAAATTACAAAAATTTAGCTTATATCTGCAGAGTTTGATTGATTTTTTTATTTTATTTTTTCACATAAATTAGTATTTCATTGACCTCTTTGACAGAGGGTTCTGCCAGACGTTCCCAGCAGACCCTCAGAATACGTTTGGGTCTGCCAGGTCTGTCCAGCTTCATCCCCTGCCAACGGATCCGACTCACCACCAGGTGGTGATCAGTTGACAGCTCAGCCCCTCTCTTCACCCGAGTGTCCAAGACATACGGCCGGAGGCCAGATGACATGACCACAAAGTCGATCATTGACCTCCGGCCTAGGGTGTCCTGGTGCCATGTGCACATATGGACACTCTTATGCTTGAACATGGTGTTTGTTATGGACAAACTGTGACTAGCACAGAAGTCCAATAACAAAACACCACTGTGGTTCAGATCGGGGAAGCCATTCCTCCTAATCACACCCCTCCAAGTAACACTGTCGATGCCCACGTGAGCGTTGAAGTCCGCCAGAAGAACGATGGAGTCCCCGGTTGAAGCACTCTCCATTACCCCTCCCAGGGACTCCAAGAAGGCCGGGTACTCTACACTGCTGTTCGGCCCATAAGCCGAAACAACAGTGAGAGACCTATCCCCGACCCGAAGGCGCAGGGAAACGACCCTCTCGTTCACTGGGGTAAACTCCAACAAATGGCGGCTGAGCTGGGGAGGTATAAGCAAGCCCACACCAGCTCGCCACCTCTCACCGCAGGCAACTCCAGAATAGAAGAGAGTCCAGCCTCTCTCAAGGAGTTCAGTTCCAGAGACCAGACTGTGCGTAGAGGAGAGCCCGACTATCTCTAGTCGGTACCGCTCAACCTCTCGCACCAGCTCAGGCTCTTTCCCCCCCAGTGAGGTGACATTCCATGTCCCCATGGCTAGAGTCACCATCCGGGGATTGGGTCGCCGGGGCCCACGACCGCCACCCAAATCACACCACACCCGCCCCTTCTGGACCCTCCTGCGAGTGGTGAGCCCACAGGAGGGCGGGCCCACGTCGCTCCTTCAGGCTGCGCCCGGCCGGGTCCCGTGGGCTAAAACCCGGCCACCAGGCGCTCGCCTGCGAGCCCCAACCCCAGGCCTGGCTCCAGGGTGGGGCCCCGGTAACACCGATCCGGGCGACGTACACGTCCTCGATTTTATCTCTATCATTAGGGGCTTTTAAACCGATCTTAGTCTGACCTGTCACCTAGGACCTGTTTGCCTTGGGAGACCCTGCCAGGGGCATTAAGCCCCGGACAACATAGCTCCTAGGATCATTCAGGTGCTCAAACTCCTCCACCACGATAAGGTGCCGGTTCAAGGAGGAGCTTTAACTCCCAAGAGGTCTTTAACTCCCACCTCCAGGAGAGCTTGGACCTGATCCCGAGGGAGGCTGGGGACATTGAGTCCGAATGAACCATGTTCTCCACTTCTATTGTTGACGCGGCTGTCTGGAGCTGTGGCGATAGGGTCTCCGGTGCCTGTCGTGGCGGCAATCCCCGAAGCCAGTGGTGTACTCCGGAATTAAGGGATGCTGTCAAGCTGAAGAAGGAGTCCTACCGGGCCTGGTTGGCCTGGGGGACTCCTGAAGCAGCTGACGGGTACCGGCAGGCCAGGCGAGCGGCAGCACGGGCAGTCGCGGAAGCAAAAATTCGGGTCTGGGAAAAGTTCGGAGAGGCCATGGAGGAGGACTATCGGTCAGCCTTGAGGAAATTCTGGCAAACCATCCGGCGCCTCAGGAGGGGGAGGCAGTTCTCCACCAACACTCTTTACAGTGGAGATGGGGAGCTGTTGACCTCGACTGGGGATATTGTCGGGCGGTGGAAGGAATACTTCGAGGATCTCCTCAATCCCACTGACATGTCTTCCATAGAGGAAGCAGAGGCTGGGGACTCGGAGGTTGACTCATTCATCACCCAAGCCGAAGTCATTGAGGTAGTCGGGAAGCTCCTCGGTGGCAAAGCACCTGGGGTGGATGAGATCCGCCCTGAGTACCTCAAGTCTCTGGATGTTGTAGGGCTGTCTTGGTTGACACGTCTCTGCAACATTGCATGGCAGTCGGGGACAGTGCCTCTGGACTGTCAGACCGGGGTGGTGGTCCCCCTATTTAAAAAGGGGGACCGGAGGGTGTGTTCCAACTATCGGGGGATCACACTCCTCAGCCTCCCTGGGAAAGTCTATTCCAGGGTACTGGAGAGGAGAATTCGGCCGATAGTCGAACCTTGGATCCAGGAGGAACAATGCGGTTTTCATCCGGGCCGCGGAACACTGGACCAGCTCCATACCCTCCGCAGGGTGCTCATGGGAGTTTGCCCAACCAGTCCACATGTGTTTTGTGGACTTGGAGAAGGCATTCGACCGTGTCCCTCGTGGCATTCTCTGGGAGGTGCTCCGAGAGTACTGGGTCGGAGGCCCTCTGTTAAGGGCTGTACGGTCCCTGTACGAGCGGAGCAAGAGCTTGGTTCGCATTGCCGGCAGTAAGTCAGACCTGTTCCCAATGCATGTTGAACTCTGGCAGGGCTGCCCTTTGTCACCGGTTCTGTTCATTATATTCATGGACAGAATTTCTAGGCGCAGCCACGGGCCGGAGGGGATCTGGTTCGGGAGCCACAGGATTTCATCTCTGCTTTTCGCGGATGATGTGGTCTTGTTGGCTCCTTCGGGCCGGGACCTCCAGCATGTCCTGGGGCGGTTTGCAGCCGAGTGTGAAGCGGCTGGGATGAGAATCAGCACCTTCAAATCCGAGGCCATGGTTCTCGACCAGAAAAAGGTGGCTTGTCCCCTCCGGGTTGGGGGAGAGTTACTGCCTCAGGTGGAGGAGCGGCGGCCGCAGTAATGCGGTCGTTATACCGGTCTGTCGTGGTGAAGAGAGAGCTGAGTCGAAAGGCGAAGCTCTCGATTTACTGGTCAATCTACGTTCCTACCCTCACCTATGGTCATGAACTTTGGGTCATGACCGAAAGAATAAGATCCCGGATACAAGCGGCTGAAATGAGTTTCCTCCGCAGGGTGGCGGGGCGCTCCCTTAGAGATAGGGTGAGGAGCTCTGTCACCCGGGAGGATCTCGGAGTAGAGCCGCTGCTTCTCCACATCGAGAGGAGCCAGTTGAGGTGGCTCGGGTATCTGTTTCGGATGCCCCCGGGACGCCTTCCTCGGGAGGTGTTCCTGGCATGTCCCGCTGGGAGGAGACCCCGGGGAAGACCCAGGACACGCTGGAGCGACAGCTGGCCTGAGAACACCTTGGGATCCTCCCAGAAGAGCTGGAGGAAGTGTCCAGGGTGAGGGAAGTCTGGGTGTCCCTGCTCAGACAGCTGCCCCCGCGACCCGGTACTGGATAAGCGGAAGAAGATGGATGGATGGATGGATAGATAGTATTTCATTAATATGTATTGCTTTATTTGGTGTGCTGCAAATAACAAGATTGAATCAGAGCAGTTTCGACTAGAGACAGTTCACCTTTCAAACAGTTAGCACTGTCAGGAAGTTTCTCACCGAAAATATTCCTTTTGATTTTGGAGGATTGGTGCCACAGTAGAGAATGCATGAGGAGGAGGACTCCATAATGATGAGCCTTTGTTTGTATTGATATCAGTACTGTATATATCTGGATATATCTGCAATATCAGTGATAAGAGTGGAAAGCAATAAACGTGCAAGCAAAAAAAAAAAGGTTTTGAGGCAGCTTCGCTCTGTGCAACAACATATAATATCAATGTCATAAATACTTTTGATGTGAATCATCTGGACAGTGACCAGTTCTGACATACAGTAACACCTCATCTTTGTTCCTGAGCAGTACATTTTGGGAAGCTAGTCAAGACAGATTCTTTCATTTACAATGCATATCAATAAAGCCCCATATTTTTACCAAACTGCTTTAGGTGGTTCAGAGTTTTTTAGAAGCATAATATGTTTTTTGTTTGTGTATTTCATACTCCTTTCTGAGCAGTTTGTCTAATGTTTGCTGCTAACATGCCGAAGGCACTGTAAACATTGTTTTGAAGCCTTGTTTCAGATGGACAGAAATGAATGTAAATGTGTTGTTCATTTTGCTAAAATGAACTGGAAAGATGAGCCCACTATGCAGCCATTTCTCCAGGCATAAACTGTCAGGCACATGTACAAGGATTTGGGCAACGGACAAGTATATTGTGTTAGACAGTAGCTGTGAAGGCAAGAAAGTCCTGCAAGCTGACTGTGCAAGACTTAACAGACAGACAGCTTAAAGATTGATTTGGTTTTTGTTGACTTTATACCAATGTCTTCATTGAATGCTTGTCAGGCTACGACAGATAACAGTGTTCAGGCTGTTATAAGGCCTGCTTTGCATATGTGAAATTTTTAAATGTTAACATTGTGAGGTAGGTGTAATTTTGGGAATAGACCACAGACTTTGCCAAGAAAATACACAACACATAAAAGGTCAACATATATTTTTAGATACAAAATAATTGACATTATTGCATCAAACTTAAATTAGCTGGCTGTTTAATGTAAATAGTATTCTAAAACATGTCAGAATAAAAACAGAATAAAAATGCCAATACTGCTGAGCTGGAGCATTTCTCGGTCTGTTTCACTTTTTGACCCTAACCCTATTTTTGCATTGTTTTTACTATTATTATTATTATTATTATTATTATTATTATTATTATTATTATTGTTTTGTTGTTGTTGTTGTTGTTATTATTATTATTATTATTATTATTATTAGTAGTAGTAGTAGTAAGATTAGTATTAGAAGTAGTAGTTGTAGTAAATATTCATTCCATTAAGAAAATGACTTTGGAACTACACAATTGTGAATGTATTTTCAACCATTCAATTGTGTAGATCTGCCACTTCAGTCAAGGGCTGAGCCACCTGTAGGGATACTGGGAACTACAAAGGAGGCTGGGAGAGCTTCTCGTAGACATAAGCCTCACTGAAACATGATTTGTGACACTGGGTCTCTAAAATATTGACAGTATACATTTTTTTTCTTGAACTTTCTAGATTCCATGATTTATCATCATGGATAATGTGTTAATTTAGGCTATTATTGATCTATGGGTCATGCTTGAGGGTGATTCCTCACTAATTAACTTTAATAAACATACCGACATACGTGAAATTCTTGCCATCTCACCACTGAAGCGTGGCAACACAGTAGGCCTATTCTAAATGTCACTCAATGTAACTCAATATAAGAAAAACATAACATAACAAAAAAGAATCACTATTGTTTTGCTCTGTTTTGTAGTCACCGTAACAGTACGCCCAAAAGGAAACAAGGGAGTTCACTTGCAGCTGAATCCTGGCCTATGTAGTCACTTCTGTTTTATAGCAAGGGTTTCTCATAATCAACTGTTATTCACTGTTAAACATGTACTGTACAATATGTGATGGGTGTTGATGCAGAATAGGTTGCTTGTGTGTGCTTGTGTGTGCTGATATAGAATGATTTTGGTCTGGTCTGTGTTGCCCAGTACTTGTGGTGGTTTTTGTGTTGTGTTCTCCTTCTCCCTCTGCTCACTGCTCTCCCTTTGCCTCTGCCTGCTCTCTGGTTCGGGTGGTGACCTGAATTCAATTGCTCATTGGGCAGATATGAACACACTCCCGCTGGGTGAGGAGGCAGCACAGCAGCAGGGGTGGGGTTTTATCTCTTTTCCTTTCCCTACTTTGTTTTAGTTAGGGTTTGAGATTCACTGTAGTTCAGTTATCTAGTTTGTTTGTTTCATTTAGATTCATTTTCTTAGATAATTAGGGAAATGCGCTGAGTATGACGGCCCATAGTGGGCTAGTGAAATCTTACTTTATCGCCAACATTTTTTTTTGAGCGGCCATAACAGTGATGTCAAACTGGAGCAGCTGTGTGTAAAAAGGGGAGGTGGTGTACGAGTCATCACCCACCTACAATACAGTACTTAGTTCCCTCCCCAGACAGCTTAACAACCATTCACACCTGGGCTCACTTGGCCCTAACAACCCACATGAAGACTGGTTGGGTCAACGACCCACAAGTGGCCCTAACGACTCTGTAAGGACACTCCCACACAGAGTTTAAAAGCCTGCAGCTCCACTCCAGTTAGTTAGAACTTGGATGAAAGATGACACGCATTCAAAAACTGAAACAAATCCAGTAGCCCAAGATATAGAAACTTCAAACCAAGTAGTTTTGGTGCCCAATAAAAGTGCAGAAATCATGTTATGTCATAATATGTGAACTGTTTGTCAGCAAAGCTTATTTTGAAAGTCTAACCGGATCTTGCATATAATGTATTGTTTCTGACTTGACCATGGAGCCCTTCACATGCAAAAATGACTCTAGAGGGATGGATAGAGCATCATTGTTTGGAGCTTATGGTCACTGACTCACTGCTGTATTGAACGAGCTGGGATTGAGAGCATAATGCCTTCTGCACACGCAAACACTGAGGTATATTAGTAATCACAGACGCATGTAGACAGAAGCATACAGAAGTATGCACTCTCTCAAACACATACAAATAGAGGCAGATGGTTGATTTAGGGCTGATATGGACTCGCTGCAGCTCAAAGGCTGAGGGTTACAAACACATTTTTTTGTAACAAATACATGCATTGCGGAATGTGTCTCCTCCAGCTTATTTTTAGTCCAAACAAATCACTGCTATCGCTTATGTAAATTAGAAACAGATCACCTCCTGTGGTGCTAAGGACATATCTCTCTATAAAAGCAAGCAGCATCTCTGTCTGTCTGTCTGTCTGTCTGTCTGTTCCTCAAATAGCTCTGCGGATCAGGATCAGACTGTCCTGAGAGTTTCAACATGGCTGCTGCTTGGTTCAAGGGTGTGCCAAGTCAGATTTGTTTGGATTGCAATGGTACTGTTAATAAATTATTTCATAAATGCTTTACAAAGTCCGCAAGCATTGTCCACTGGAGCCTCCATAGCCATGTGTGCACCAGAGCCAATCACTGCAGAGCTCGAACCCACGACATACCTTAAGAAACAAGCAGATTTTGACCTGCAGTGGCGCGAGCTGGACCGGGATTTTACCGGCGGTTCGGTCCTGTTCTGTTCATCTAAACTGACTGTTGCAGATTAATGAGACTAAACGAGTCTGGACCGAGTCTGTTCCAGTCTGAGGAGATATGGAGACGCGCGGACAGCAAAGTGGAATCGGAATCTGTGGATGTTCGTGTGCAGCTAGCTGCAGTGTATAGTTAGTGTGTTATGTAGTGTGTTTAAGTGTAGTGTGGTTAGTGTGTGGTGGAGTCGCTTTTTTGTTTAATGAGTCAAAACAATGAGGAGACGCTGAATGTGGAGCAGGCAGTGCAGCTCTTCATTCAGCTGGAAGGAGCTCAGGCAGACCTGAGCATTGGCTGCATTTAAATGTAAATAGTTACATATAACTTTGTCAATTTTTACAATGTATGCACATATTTAGCAAACAACAATTTGTATTTGCATTATAAGTAATAACAATGAATATTTAAACATATTTGTGGTTTTCACAGTAAAAAAATGTAACTTTTTCTACTCGGATTTTATGTTTTTATATGTGATTTTAGGTCCATTGTGTTAATACAGTATGTCAAAATAAAAATGATATGCTGAAAATAACCACACCAAGTAAATAGTTTTTAAGGTGAAATATAATGGCAAAATCAAAAATAGTCAAAAACAGCCAATTATGACTGGAATATCGGATTTCACAACAAACCTAAATATCCCTGACGTCCCACCTTCAAACACAGCCTCATTTTGGCCATCCATGAAAAAGCTACTTAACCTCCCACTTTTTTATAGGAATACATACTTCCTACAGGCACTGCACTAGTTGTGTGAAAGAAACACTCTTGTTTCAGCAGAAAATGTAAAAGCCTAAATGAAGTTGTATGAAAAATGAATATGTATATTCAAGGTCAAGCAGGTTTTTTTTTGTTTTTTTTCACACAACCCCTTGAATTCTTTTTATTAAATGCATTATAGGCATTTACAGAAGCCTTGAGGGACAAGTGAGACAAGTTTCTGTGTGTGGAACATAGTGAAATAAATACATTTTAAAAAATAATGAAAAAAACAAAAAAAACAAGAGGAAAGTAAGCCTAACTTTTCAAAGAGTTCATTTCACAAGAGCCTGAGTGCACAACCACTCATATCCCAAATAAGATGAAAAACATGTCCTCCAAGGGAGTTTTAATTTCTGTCTGCACTCCAAATACAAGATGCATCTATCTTGTGTATACCACAAACTTGGCGCTAATAGGCCATTAGTGTCACGGGTGGGATACTGTGTATTATCAGCTGTAGCCTGTTCGAGACTACCGCGAGTCGTCTCGTTCGGCACGACACACGCAATGATCGATTTAATCATTTATTGCTCCAATATCATAAACAATAATTCACAATGTGGCGAACACGGCTCGTTCTCCCTGGCTTTCCACATTTGAGGTCCAGCATGCTACTGCATATAAAGGGAGAGAGTGATTAGTAACTGTGTGCCAGCTCTGCCACTCACTCACCTGGCGTTGCTCTCCTGAACGCTCTCCACCCATCCCTCTCCTGCAGCCGCGCATCGACCAGGCACACCTTCACATCAGCATTGTGAGAAAGTCCATGCATCCATCAGCATTATGCTCAAGAGCCACCACTTTGGTCCTATGTTTACAACAGTCACACTGACTGCTTCATAGGCCCAAATTATGTGCGACAATCAGTGGTATCCCTCAGTCAGTTTGATACGTGACTGTTTTTTACTGAAGTTTAGTTACGGTGAACTCAGTCTGCATCATGATCAGGACTCACAGTGAGGATATGGAGTGTAAAAAGTCTGTGAGCGCTGTCACCAATTTTATTTACAGGCTCTGATAAATCATACAATCCATACGTTCAGGTGGTGAGGATGTTCCACATGAGCTGATTATTTAAGGTGTGGAGCACACAGCGTGCACGGTGTGTGCCTGACAGCAAAGTTGTGTCCAATGCTGCAACTTCACACAACTACATGAAAACTAAAATTGTACCTGGTGAAATATGCACAGTATTCATTGTTCAGTGCCATTTGATTTAATCATGGATTTCTACTATCGATAATGATAACTTCATCAGTTAATTACAAAAACGTCCAAGCGCAAGTATGGAGGTGCAAGTGTGCACGTAACACTGCTTGTTTGAATGTTTATGAAAATGTGGATCTATAATTGATGCTTAATATGAAGTGAAATTAAATGTAAGATGCATCATTATGTGTAAAATAATGCCTCTTATGTGTAATGTATACAATGTGGCTTTAATTTACTTCCTCTGTGTTGGTCAAAATGAGTATTGTGGAAAAAACAAAAAAAAACAAAACAAAAAAAACACCTTCCTTCCTTTTCATTTTGGCTTTTACTTTTCCATTGTAAATGTTTCTTGGGGAAAAAAAAAAAAAAATCACTTGGTTCTGTGAATGAGAAAAAGCTTCTATAATATGTTTTTATGATTAGTCAAAAGTTATAAAACAGGCTTGCCACTTTCATATGGTACCACATACAAAATTAAACAAAGTAGAACTGATGAATCCCAAGAATCCTGTTAGTTAGATAAAACAGACATATGTTGACCAAGCAGGGCATTGATTGCTCTTAGTATAATAAGGACTGACTGGCTTTTAGACATTTAGGTTATCTTTAGTGGGAAACTGTTAGATTCAAGCAGTCATTTACAGTGCTGTTGTAAAGCCACTTCTGTTGCATCAGAGGGCTGCATTTAGAATTAGGGCTACGAAAACCAAGATAAAATGACACAGGGGAATGTGAGGAAGCCTTGGAAAATAAGAACAGTCTGCAGAGTGAGGTGAAAAAGCAAGGGCAAAGTTTCAAACATGGGCTGATGACTGAGTGTGGAACAATTATAGCAGATATTTGGGTTGAGTGGTGGAGAGGCGATCCTATTAGGGCTTTCAGGAGAAACATGTCATTTCATCGACAGTGACAGTGACACCAGATGTCATTTTAATTGACACTATGCCATAGGAGAGCAGGGAATGAGAAAGAGAGAGCCAAAGAGTGCGAGAGAGAGAGAGAGGAAAAGAGCGAGAGCGGGAGCCTGGGCGAGAGTCCTACTTCCCCCAGGGCGATCTTAATTGGTAAAGTTAGGAATATAAGCTATGAAATATTTAATGTATAAAAGTAGAATATATTCACTCCATGCTAGGAGCACTTTCACCCAACAGGGGCTTTTGCACAGTAGAGCATCTAATAGGCAAAGTTGGTAAATACTTATTTTTTTAACTGTACTGTTGTTGTGAAGAATGACACCTCTCTGCATTAAATAATCATAACCACCCTGGGCTCACTTTCATGCACACAGACAGTCTGTATACAAAGTGACATGGAGGAGTAAATGCACATCTGAAACGTTTCTCTTTTTGAAAGTAAGATTATGCATTGAGTGTGCTGGGCTGTAACTCCCACCTGACAGCGTATGATAACTTAAAATTAGTATAATCCACTAAGAAATCTTACAAATTGACAAGAATATTTGGACAAGATTGAACAAATACTTCACAGTTCTTTTTATAAATCATAATATTACAATTACTACAAAAAACAGCAACCATTTCAGTTATTCAGTCATGGGATCAGGACAGGAGGGAATTAAAGCCAAAATTAAAGAGATTGGACAAGAATTTTTTGGCTTTTCCCCTCCTGTGCTTCTGCTCTTTTGGTGGATCAAACTTGTACATCAAAAAGCAAAAAAAATATAAACTTTTGCAGAGGCAGTACGTAGATGCACTTCTAATGTTGTAAGATGTGGCCAGTTTGCAGTGATTGCTTAAAATGTGTATAGCTCACAAAGAAAAGAGCTAACCAAAATTGTAGCTAAATCAAATACTCTTTAGCCCTGTTTTGAATAACATTCTTTGCTGTTTATGTTGCTGTCACTTTTAATGTTTTCATTTTCCGATGATGAATGAGAATGGCATTTGATCTGATGGGTTGAAAGGATAAGGTACCCTGCCTCATCATTAAAGCCCACTGAGGGATGTGATTGTGATTTGGGGCTATATAAATGAAATCAATTGATTTGATTTGATTTGATTTGACTTCCTTGTCAGGTTATTTCTCAATTCATCATTAATTCATTATTGTACTTCATTCATCAGCAATGTTCTAAGTTTTATAAAGTCAGCCACAAAACACACAGTCCCATTTTCACAACACTACGTGACTCACTTGTGGAGGAAGCCTTTTATTAATGACACAGCCTATCCAAGAAATCCAAATGAACTTGATACAACACAGTTGCATGTACAGGATTTTATATAACAATGGCATAATTAGGCTACTTTAAACAGAAGAGATCACATCACAGTCAGGGTGCATTTGCGGGGGGTCGTAATACCAGGGCTGTGTGTGTTTGTGTGTTTCTCTGCGGAGCAGCAAGGATACGGCAACGGCAGAATGCCCACAGTCATGGACCATGTCATTCACCCAAATATAGTTTATTTATAGGAAACACTATGCCATGTGTATGATGGAGAGAGAGAGACTAGCTCTGAAAACAGAAATCAATATTCACCAGCCAATTTTGATATCATGAGCTGCCACAAATAAAGGAATGTATAGACACTATCTGTATGCAAGTTTTGTGGCATTAGAACAGATTTTGAAGTTCATTTTTATTGTTAATCTGTATTTAGAGCAACAACAATAAAACAAATATCTGTATCCCATAATTGTAAATCAAGTTCCTAGCCAACAGATTACTATCCAAAAATGTTAATGGCTAGATACATTTAGAAAACAGACAAATTGAAGTTAGGTGTTTCCATCTTTAAACATGGTTTGTCCTGCAAGCAATGTTTGCTTGTCTTGTTTCTGTTGCTCATGGTTTGATTAATACTTTAAGACCATATGAGTGTTATTTTACTCCCTACCTTAATTGTGACAAATAATTCCAGATCACCTGAACCCGTAGAGCTCTGCTTTCATTGATAGACATTGTAGCCAGCCAGAAGGAGATGAGAGTGTTGCCGGCGTGGATCGATCAGCTATTGAGGGAAGGGTCCAAGGAGCCAAAAACATGGAACAAAATGGTTCTGTGGACAGGTGCAAAAGGAATCAGAGGAGCTGGGGACAGCAAGAAATGGACATGGGTAGCATGGCTAGGGATATGGGATTGAGAGACACAAGAGTGACACAGAGACAGGCAACAGTGATGAGAGGAGAACCGTGAGAACGAGATGGCAAAGTCAAGAGAGAACTACGAGCGGCAGGAGATGGGATCAGGAGCTAATGCTGGTTGCCTTAAGGATGCAGCGTGTGGTGTAAATGTCTGAGATGGAGGGGAGAGTGACTCGATGATCTTTTCGACTTGCGGTCCAGTTGGGTGCAGTTTCCGGACCAGGCGGTGATGCAGCTACCCAGGAGGCTCTCTATCATCCCTCTGTAAAAAGTGGTGAGAACGGGGGGCGGGAGGTGGGTACTCCTCGGCCTTCTCAGGAAGTGGAGATGCTGCTGGGCTTTCTTCACACTGGTCTTTCTTCCTCGCCAAATCGTTTCTGCTTCAAACCAGGAGTAGAACACGTTCAGCGCATCAGGCTGGGAGGTGTCACTGTCACAGGTCGGTGTTGTTGTCCTGTAGCTGGTGATGGTTTGGATACCATGCCACAGCTGTCGCGTGTCTCCGCTGTCTCTGGAGTGGCTGTGGATGCTGTGAATGTGCATGTTTAGCATCCCTGATAACCTGGGCCAGTGTTGCACTCGCTGTGCTCAAAGCCGCCTTATCTCTTTCTCTGAGGGCAATAGCTGTGTCCCAATTCAGGGGCAGCATCCTTCAAGGACCCATCCCTCGCCGCCAGCAAAGGCAGGGTCCTTCAGAGAGACCTGCAGGCAGCATCAGCCTGTTGTGAAATGGGACAGTCTACCCTTTGGAGCATTTCCTTGTTGGGACATCAGATGTTCTCGCCCCTGCCTGTATGTCATTATTCATGCAGGCCAGGTGCGCGAAAGTAGTAAGAGTAAGTTTGCCATGTCTGAGCTGGAGAAGATCCTCATTTTCTTTCTCCTCTTCCTGCTGTTGGAGGAAGAGGAGAAGCAGTACCATTGGCACCAGCGCCGGCTGTTATATCTCTGATTGAGAGAGGACCGGGGAGAGGTAAAGCTGTTATTTGATCTCACAGTAATGTTGTCATTCATCATTATTAACTAGCTAACAGTCAAGAGTAATCCACATAGTGATACATTATCTTAATGCTGACATATAAACTGTAAATCGGCACATATAGTTAACCTTGACAATTGATGAATAGTTAAAGCTAGGGTCTGCAGTGTTGTTCACAAACACATTTTGTCATACTGGGTGAAGTGGTCCTGCTATCCTGAGAGTAGTCAATACATTATGTATTCAGAAAAAGGAACAAAAATAATCAGACCTCTGTGGCAGCTGCAGGACTGAGAAAAAGCTGACCAATCCGTGCTTATTGGCCTGAATAGCGCTGATTGGTCAGATGCCTTCATGTCTCGTCTGCCTGCGCCCCCCTCTGTCCCTCCCTCCTCCGCACGTGCGCACGTTACCTTTCACTGATGCCGGAAATATTCAGCACACTGCTCTGCAGAAATAAGAAATCAGTGATGCAGAGGTTGCTCTCTTTCTGTTGGACAGGTAATGATTTGTTTTGTTTCGGGGGGATTTGTTGTTTTCATGAAATATGCAAGGTTTGCCAACTTGGCTACGTTTGTAGCTTGTATTAGCCCAGTGCTAACGTTAGCTTCTTTGTGTGTTGTTTTTTAGCCATGAGAATGGCTGATGAGTCGGCACAGTTTCCACTGGATACGGTCCGCTGCGTTGCGGCTCCAATCCGGTTTGAGTCCGCCACGGCGCAGTACGGTAGACAGCTGGCCTCACGACGTGTGCTGGTGTCAACACGGAGCGTTTTTTTTTTAAAAGTAACCCGATTTTGTTTGATATTTTCACGCTTTACTTCCTGTCTGCTCCGTGCTAAATTTAGCTGAATTGCTGCGTCATGCTCTGGCATCTCCTTCTCCCTGATGAGTCCCACTGCCAGATGTGTGTTCAAGTTTGTGGGGGTGTGGCTTTGGACAGAACACTGATGGGATGGGGGGGGCGGGGGGACTTAGAAGAGGAGCCACTTTCAAATCTTGCTAGCTTGCTTGCTAGCTCTCCAGGATTATAGACCCTAGCTTTAAAGAACTGTGACCACAGTTCAACATCAAAATATTTAGCCATGAATCAAACCAGATTGAGAGGCCTAGTTAGACTGATAATCGGATTGATAAACAGATTTATTATCATCTATCAAAGCTCTAATATGAACTTGAAATATGTTATTAACTACAATTATGTAGCTATTGTTTAATTAACCATTTTACTTCTCCTGTTCTTCCCCTTTCCTAATCCAGACCAGATCCCTGTACTGCAGGGTCAAAATGGCTGGGACTCATCCTCCACCACCACTGCCTGGTCAGCCACAGCAGCACTTGGCCCCAGTGTGTCCTCAGGGATGGAGGCAATTAGGACAGGGTGGCAATGGACAGTTCTGTAGGAAGTATGTGTTCCTATAGAAAAGTGGGAGGTTATGGAGTTTTTGTCGCGGATGGCCAGTGTCACACAGTGGTGAGGTTTTGCCTTGTTTTGTTTTTTTGTCTCGTGAATTTCCTGTTTTATTTTGAATGTCTAACTCCCCTCTCGTTTCAGGTCACTTGCCCTTCCTCATGTGTCCCCGGTCTTACGTCATCCCTGATCCCTGATTGTTTCCACCTGTTCCCCTCTCCCTCATGTGTTAAATAGTCTGTGTCTTCATTTGTCTTGTGCCAGAGTGTCTCGTTCCTTTGTGCACCCCAGCCCTTCCTCACAGTCTCATCTTGCTAAGTATTTTGAAATTCATGTTTGATTTTTGTTGAGTGATTTTTCATTTGTAATTTTTACAGTACAGCTCAGTTCATAGTTTTCAGTTTTGCCTTTTGCTTTCTTCCCCTTTTGGAGCGATTTTGATTTTCTTTGCTTCCTTTTGTTCATAGAATAGCTCTGGTTTATAGCCTGTGTTTTCCTCCTTGTGAGTGATTTTTTGTTTTAAATTTTGTAGTTTGGTATTTAGTCAGGTTCTAGTTGTTGTACTCTGGGTTCGTTGTGTTCCCACTCTTGGTGTCGTCTTTTGTTTCTCTCTGTTTTCTTTTGTTTCTTTTCTCACTCTTGTCAGTGTAGTGTAGATATAGGTTTCATAGCCTATTTATTTGTCTCTTGGTCTTGAGGCCATACGTTTCAGAATAAAAGTCTGTTGAATTTTGATTCTGCCCTGCATCTGAGTCCTCCTTCAAGCCTGACAGCCAAATGAGGCTGTGTTTGAAGGTGGGACGTCAGGGATTTTAATTGGCCATTTTTGACTACTTTTGATTTTACCATTATATTTCACCGTAAAAACTATTCACCTTGTCTTGTTTGGTGTTATTATTTTCAGCAAAACCTCAAATGTGTGGCTGTACAATTATTTTAATTTTGACATACTGTATTAGCACAATGGACCTAAAATCACAAAAAAACATAAAATCAGAGTAGGAAAAAGTTAAGATTTTTTACTGTGAAAACCACACATATGTTTAACCAACCATTTTTATTAATTTAATGAAAATATAAATTGTACATTTCAAAAACTCAAATTTAGCAAACAAAGTTAGATGTAACTATATTAAAATGCAGGCAATGCCTCAGGCTCATATATCAGCTCCTTCCTGCGTGCTCAACATTCAGCCATCTCCTCATTGTTTTAACTCATTAAACAAAAAAAAAATGACTGCACTACACGCTAAGTGTAATACAAATGCGCACTCCGAAGGATGCTGCCCCTGAATCGGTACACAGCTATTGTCTGTGGCTCTCAGCATTGCACGTACCACTGCAGTCATCCATAGCTTGCACTTGCTGATGAAACCAGTAACTGATGCTGTGTACTCCTGTTTTGAGATTTGCATGGTTGAAATCTCTGGCGACAATAATCAGTCCTTCTGAGTGTTTGTTTTGAAGATCACTGATGGCCATGTACAGTGTGGCTAGTGCTTCTCTTAGCATTAGCACTGGGAAGAATGTAAACAGCTTCAAGCTATGTGCGGCGAGGAGAGCTCTCTATGCAATTAAAAGGGTCTAAATCTCACAACTGCGTATTCCACCAGCAATGAACAGGACTTGGAGACTAGGACAGAGTTGTTGCATCAATCCGTGTTGATATAGACACACAGTCCTCCATCTCAAGTCTTGCTGCACAGTGTTGGTTTTCTGTCAGCTCGATGCAGCTGAATGGCGGTGTCTGGGACTCAAGTCATTCAGCCATGTGTCTGTAAAAACATACACACAGCAGTTTATAGCACCTATAGGCACCTCCTCACCCAGCCCTTGCCAGTAGGCGTGCTCGGAGATTTGGGAAGCAAGCCAAGAGCCTGTAGTCTGTTCAGTATCTCCAATGGTAACACCACCGGGCAGTGTTTAATTCCCAGAAGTAAACTGCAATGGTGCATTGCAGTTTAGCGACACCTTGAGTGCGGTTGGTACATTTCAGCCACATAACTAATGATTTAAAGACACATAAATAACACTGTCTTTGCTCTCGGGGGTTCGCAGCAAACTGATCGTGCCGTCGCTGGAAGTCTAGCTACACAGTCTACACATTATGTGTTTTAATGGTATCTGATACACACTGTAAATAATTACACCCCCTGTGTATTTAAGTCCTTGTCTTCCCCTCTCTGCTAGTTTTTCTCTTCTGTTCTTTATGTGTCTCTCCTTTTCCTGTCTGTATACCCACATAAGTCCTCTTCCTCGTGTTCCCAGCTCTTCAGTGGTTTGCACCCTTTTTTTTTTTTTTTTTTTTTTGGTGTTATTTATTTTTTTTATTATTCCTTTTGCATGTTGGACATTTGGGTTCTTGTATTGTTTTAGTGTGGATTTCGAATCAGTTTATTAAGAAAGCTTACTTTTTGTCTCTCCTTTGGGTCCTTTTTTGTTTAACCCAAATATTTCTTATTACCATTAGTGTTAGCATTACCTAGTGTGGCCAGCTGCAGCTCAAGGAAGTATTAAAATATAGTAACTAATCATGCGATTTTATTTTACTAAAAAAGTTCAGGCTAATTTATTTGGTCATTTTACAGTAGAAGTTGATTTGTTCTGTAAGTCTGTTGATTTCCTCCCAATATTAACTCTTATTTCTGTTTGAAATGTGGCAGATGATGGTGGTGTTAACAGCATACATGATAATAGAGTTCTCTTGATGTCAGGCAGTCCAGTCATAGGTGCAGAGTATGAACAGGAGGGAGCTCAGCGCACAGCCCTGAGGGGCTCCCCTTTTGAGCACTAGAGGGAGGGAGGTGTGACTGCCACAGAGTGAGACTCAAACCCAGGGTTAATATTTCAATTCAGTTTCATGGGTAAGATGGTATGAGGCTGACAAAGAACACTCTGACGTTGCTGTTTTCAAGGTCTGTGAAGGTCAGTAGGGCAGGTGATATGGCAACCTTTGTGGATTTCTTGGTTCTGTATATAAAACTGGTTTTCACTTGGCCAGGCACCTGTACATCGTCCTCAAGCGGTTTTTCAATTTTCTGGTTCAAGCCTTGCACTGTATTTTGCAAGGCTTGAAGCAGCTATACAGGCCATCTTTCCTTTTGCCATGCTATTTAACTCAGTGAGTCACAATTACTGTTTAAAAAAAAACAAAAAAACTGTAAAGATGTTCAGGTTTTTAATCCCTCTGTTTAGTCCTAAACTTCATCGTGTAGCCTGTTGAAATGACATGAAAAACAGACAAACCATTTTATATTCTATTATAAGTTAAAAAGATTGAGTTTATACAGGAAATATTCCTTTATAACATCTGGTGTGACCACTGTCAGTTTGTGTATTGTGCTAATTGGGAGGTAAAAGAATTCTGCAGGACTGGGACACAATCTAAATAAAGCTCATTTGGTTATTCCATTGTTTACTGGGAAAATAGTATATCACTGAATTCCAAGAAAATAATAATGTCAGCTGCAAATTAGAAGATGTTTTATTTATTTGTTAGGACAATTACTTAAGGCCAATTAGGGCTTGCAGCCAATTACCCTCTCTGGCTTTGAAAATAAATAAGTGGATTCACTGGAGCTGTTTACAGCAGCTGTCTGCTAATAATTAGTTGGAGCATTTGTTTCAGCTTTACTACGTTACATGTGGGTCTGGTGATGTGACTTTTTGTGGCACATGCTGGATATACTGGAGTTTAGTCTACTGAGTTGCAGAATACAGCTCTTCTCTTGGGATGTTATACATCATTATGATGTGTGTTTATTGTATTTTTTTCAAGTAACTTTCTCCCCCATTGTCCTGCTCACACTCACATACTTCCTCTGCCAAGCTTGAAGGTTCATGGTGATTGGTGAATCATATTTGTGGGTGTATATGTGTTTCCTACAGTGCAGTGTACAGTGCAATCTCCAACAAGGACTACATAGTGACAGATGAGCTTGATGCAGAGAGGAAATAGATGGATGAAAATTTAAAATCCCACACAAGTGCGGGCACACACACATACACATACTGAGTGTTCCTTTCCTTGTATAACTGAAGCCTTTGTTTACAAAGTGGATTACACTGATATATCAAGACAGTACAATACTGTTATTCAGACTGTGACCGTCTTCAGTCTGGTATGATGGATGTGATGCAGTCTGATTGCTTCCATGCTTATTATAAATTGAATTAATACTGCTCTGTTGTCTGTGGGAAACTGGGCAAAATGCTATTGGAGAGCTTTACCACTCAGACAAGAACAGCATTCTGATTAAATGCTTGTCTTACTCATTTACTGACCAAGCCAATCACATGACTCTATCTGACCACATTTTCCACTGCATGGTATTATACAAAATTATGTTTAGTTTACTGTTGTCTATTTTTACTGTACTGTTCTCACTATGTGTTATATACGTCTAAGACACTTAAATGTGTGCTTTAAGGTGCTAAACAGCCAAAATGTACAGCCCTTGCTTTCAAAGGTGTCTAGATGAAGTGTACTGCTTCACCCAGTGTTGACTAGTGTCCTGGACTGAGATTCACAGCCAGCTAAACTCTTTCTGACATTTTATCCAAGGAACAGGCTGGAGTTGTGACAGGATCGCATTTATTGCCAGAAATTGTGAAACTGAAACAAATACACAAAAGGTTCAATTACCACAAGGTAAATAATACAAGTTTACATGTAGCCTGCTAACGGAGGTAGCGGATCTAACACACACAGATCTACGTGCAGAGTCCGCGATCACATCTCGCTCGTTAATTAACAAATTATGATAAACTACAGAAGCGTTTGCAATCTACTAATGGTAAATAATGTTTACTTACTCATATTGCCACTACAAAGGGGTAAAACAAACGTGAGGACGGAGAAATCTCTTGCTACGGAGCCGGTAAAAAAAAACAACAACCTCCGGTTCGCCTATATCACTTCCTGTAAAACCCATGCACGCAAAAAACACATGAATGAAACTACTGCGCCGTCTACTGGTCGTAAAATGCAACTGCAAGTAAAAATGTACACAGTTCCATAACATGAAGTGTAAGACACAAAGAACCATCATGTTCATCAGAGCTTCACTTCTTTACAACTTGTCTCTATCCCATAATGCATATCGTATCTCTTATAAGCCTTCAAAATAAGAGTACATCATGAAATAATGCAAAGCAATGTAATATTATCACTTTTTCAGCTGTAAATAGTATTTTTTAACATTACATGAATTATGAACTTCCCTGTTTAATGAAATGATTTAAAAGGCAAATCACAATTTTTACCAGAGGACACTGGACTGTCCATGTATTAATTCTCAGTCTTCTCTCAGTTTGTCTCCAAGAGAATGATGACATCAGAGATGGGCCTCAGGTAAGTTTTATGGGTGCCCTGAAAAGATGTCCTCACTTACTCGGAAAAGTGGACGCGGCCAGAGCCATTAGCCATTCGTTCCTTGGCGCAATCTACCTCTAACTGTCACTAGTGCTGCTAGTCCCAAGGGATCAAAGATGCTGTTAATGATCGAATGCACCCCTCGTGTATGGCTTGTTGGAAACAGCTACCTTGGAAGTGAATGTGTCCGTCTCACTAGGAAACCATAAAACATTTGCTGACTCAGCGCTGACTGCAATGAGGTCCTGAACTGCAGCAATATGCCCAGGAAAGTATTATTTAGGTCAACCTGTCAGCAAGTTGAGTGATGCGCCACTTTGCTGGGTGCTTGAGTCGAACACAACTTGTATTTGTCATGGCTTCTGGGGGTGATAAACCCCAAAAATGGGCAGATACCAGCATTCATGTTTCTCATTGACAGATGGTGCACTCTCTGCATGCTTATTCTCGAATAGCTTTTCCATGAAGGAGGTGAACTGCTACTGCATCTCAGGGTTCTTACTCAGGGTGCGCTTCCAAGAACTCAGACAGGACAATGATTGCTCCCTGTTGTTTGGGATAGGGAGATGAGGTGATCAAAATGGCAAGGGGGCAACCCAATTGTTCATTTCATCCTGATGGACTTCTTCCTCCATATTTTTCAAAAAGGTTTCATCCACAAAGGACATAGCACGCTTGTTGTTGTTCTCTGTACATTCAAACACCTTGAGCCCGAGCTTGTCCTCAGCTAGTGTAGGCTTTGATCTACGTGTAGAGAGGCCATTTCTGTGCTCCCAACCGTAGCTTGGTTTCTCCTTTACATCAATGCTGTTATCACTGTAAAAGGTGAAGACGGATGGTCGACCATTCTGAAGAATATGGGTCTTGAAGACACATTTGGCTTGTCAGCGTTGTCGATACAGACTTCACACACAACTACCCAGCCTAAGTTGAGGCACTGAGCGAAAAGGTGCATCGTGGGGCACATTCACTTGCTGTCTCACCTTGTGCACCCCTCGCATGTCTCTTCCCAGTGAGATCATCACCTGAGCATTGGTGTCCAGCTAGGAATTGTATGGGGCAAGGTGTTTTAAGTGAGCATGAGCCAAGAGCGAACTCTGCCGTTGGTATTTCAGATTTGTTGGTCCAAGCATATACCTCCATGTACTGCTTCAATCTGGAACCCTGTTGCCCTCCTGTCAGTCATCTCAGTTGCACTGGCACATGTCCTCATCAGATATGGTGATGGACTCAGAATGAGCAAGTGAGCACTTGCTCTGGTCGTCAAGGATAACTTACATCTTGACAGTGCATTCTGGCTAACCATGAGGGAACCAAACACACTTTGGAACAGGACTGAGGTATGTTGCTGGCTTCACCACAGACCTTTGTGCCCCATGATGTCACCTCAACTGGATTGCCATCTTATGACTCTGCATCTGAATCAGGTGTAATGTCAATGTCAATGTGCATTGCAGAGCAGTGTCTTTCACTTTTGCACTCACTACATTTCAGCTTGGCTTGACAATCCTTAGCCAGATGGTTTGGAGAGCAGCCCTTTTAGCAGCGTCTGTGTTCTTTTTGGATGTTTCCTCACTCCAACAATGTTTTCATTCTAAAGGCTCTACATTTAGCCATAAGATGGGTTTTCTTGCAAATAGAGCAGTATTGAAAAAAAAGATCTGTGTCTTTGAGGCTTGTATCAGTGGCTGCAGTAAATTCTATCTTATACACAGTTTACAGTTTTGTTTTCACTGTCTAAATGGGATTTTATGACTTTTGTTGTAAGACTGGCTGCTGTTTGGCAGGATGAAACTTGGGTCATTTCTTGCTTTAGCCTAGCCATAGACAAAGTCAACATGAATGAAAAAGGGAAAGTTACTCTGCCACTTGTTCTGTTGACCTGCAGACAGCTTCTCGACTATAGGCTTTATCCCACCAAGAGTATCAAGATAGCTAGATCCAGAAGATATCCCTCAATTTTTGGTGCCAGAAGCTCCAAGAGAATATCGCTGAGTTCTCTTAGTTTTGTATTGTCTCTGGGAGATAGAAGGGGAAAACTATCAAGTCTCTTGAATAAGGCATTTTCTACAGTTTCTGGTGTAGCATTGCATTCTTCAAGTCTGTCCCAGGACAGCTTGAGGGCTGCTTGGGGGTTGGTAGCATGAGCAGCACGGATTCTCTTGATTTGCTCAGAAGACTCTTTGCCGAGCCACTTGACTAGGAGATCCAACGGTTCACCATATGTGAGCCCTACGTCCCGTGTCGCATTGAGAAATGATGATTGCCATGCTCTGAAGCTTTCTGGTGTGTCATCAAATTTTGAGAGCTCCGTAGTGACCAACTATCTGCTTGCGAGGAACTTGGCAAAGTCTATCATTGGTGGGACAGTAACATTATGAGGGGTATGCTGATTGTACTGTCTTTGCTGGTTATCTGGTGGGTTTGGATAAAGTATGTTGTTGTTTGTATCTTGCTTTTATGGACAGCTTGGTGTGCTTGGAGGGAGCATGAGATGAGCCATGCGTGCAAACTTTACCAGTGCGGATGTGAAGATGTTGCGCGTGGATGTTTCTCCTGCAAAAATGGGTGATGTCTTCAGAGTGGGATTTTCCTCAAGGTGTAAAAGTCTGTTGTGCAGTGGAGCTAAGCTTTGAGTGCTGAAATGTTCTCTGTTGGACCACTTGGGGTGGGGTTGTGCTTCTCACACTGTGAATATCATTATTTTCAGTAGCTGCAGCTGCTTCTAGGATCTCAGCTCTAGCCTGAGCAGCTTCTGCTTCTTTTTCACTCTCCAAGATCTCTATTTCTGCTTGTAGTGTGGCTTTTTCTAGGTCTAACCTGGTGGATTCCTTCTTAATTACTTGCTGTTTCTTAACATAGGCTGCCTTAACAAATTCAGCTTCAGCAAAAGCTCTAGCTCTGGCTGCTGCCTCAATCACAGAAGGCCTTGTAGAAGATGAGTGCTGAGAGGTGCTTTTGAAGAACATGAACGTTGAGAGGTAGCTCTGGATACAGCCTTGACTTAAGACTTTGCAGAGGCTGAACAGCTGGGGCTAGCTTCTGATGAAGCTATATTGTCTCTTGCGCTGGTTTCGTAGTTGGAGTCCATGGCTGTGCCTTGTATTTTCCCGTTCGCCCTCTGATGTATTATATCAGAATCAGAATACTTTATTTATACTGGGGGGGTTATGTTTGTTATGTAGAAAAAGAAATACAGCGTGAATGGAAACAAGAGATGAAGATGGATACAAATAAAATATGAAAGTAGACAATAGTAAAATAAAATAAAATAAAATAAAATAACATATTAAAGTAGACAATAAAATATGAAATAATAAAGTTGACTGTCTGGAAATTTATACAATATAATATACAGAGATGGGATAACATATACACCATACAGTGAGATAGTTGTATTGTTAAATTGCTGCTTTGCTTTGTCTTTTTCTTTTGTTTTTATATATAAAAAGTCCTATCAACAGAGGAGGAGTTTTAAAGTTTGATGGCCACAGGCAGTAATGACTTCCTGTGGTGCTCAGTGGTGCATTTAGGAGCAATCCGTCTGTCGCTGAAGGTGCTCCTCTGTTTGACCAGAGTGTTGTGGAGAGGGTGAAAGCCATACTGCAGCATTGTCCACACCTGGCAGCATCAGCAGCATCCTCCTGTCTGACACTGTTGTCAAAGTGTCCAGCTCCACCCCCACAACGTCACTGGCCTTCCTGATCAGCTTGTTGAGTCTGTTAGCATCGGCTACTCTCAGTCTGCTGTCCCAGCACACAACAGCAAACAGAATAGCACTGGCCACCACAGACTCATAAAACATCCTCAGCATAGTCCATCAGATGTTAAAGGAGCAGAGCCTCCTCAGAAAATAGAGGTGGCTTTTTCGCTTCTTGTAGAAGACTTCAGTGTTCTTATTCCAGTCCAGTTTATTGTAGATGGACGCCCCAGTTATGTGTAGTGTTCAACAATGTCCACATTATGCCCTGGGATTCCACCGTCCTTTTGTAGCAATCCTTAGACAGATATTGACAACAAGGCAATACTACTGGTTTCTGTGCGATATGTTCATCAGGAGGATATGCATGAGGATATCTTATGTGCACTGTCATTGCCAACCAAAACCACGGCCGCTGAACTATTCAAGTCCCTTGATGATTATATATCACGAAAACTGAAATGGGCCTTTTGTGTCGGCATATGCACAGACGGAGCTGCTGCCATGACCGGACGACTGTCTGGTTTAACTGCTTGGATTAACCCTCATCTTGTGTTAGCTTCTTGTTACCATCTCTTATCTTAACGGGTCGGTTTTGACCCGTGTATTAAATCAGCTATAAAATATACTAAAAACAATAAGATATCATCCAATTTTTTTCTCATCTCTTGTTTACCTTGTTAGGCTTCCTTATCCATGAAAATGTTGGTTTTAATACTTTTGGTGTGGGCCTCTGGGCCTTTTTTTTGTCAGTATACCCCTCGATTTTAATTTTAAAAAAAGGTCAAATAAACCTCAAGAGAATCATATCAATAAATAAAAGATTGTTGTGTTACCTGATTATTACTGAGGGGTATAGAACACATCTCTTAAATAAATTTGTTTTATTTATTTTTTTTATTTTAATATTAATAACAAAAGTAACATCTATGGTGTTAAGGGTCAATTTTGACCCATATATATTTACATCAAGAAAAGGCAAAAAAGTATTTTTTCCAGCAATAGAACTTTAATATAAACTGAAAAAAATGAAAAGCAGAACAGCTCATGAAACAAAATATAGATTTGCATGGTCAAAAAACTCAAAACAGAAATCAACTACTTTTTATGCCGTATTTCTCTGGCTTACTCGGTATGTATTGCCGGAAGGGGTATTTTCCTCGGAAAGGGACAAGACGTTCATCCACTGTCACCTCTGGCCCTGGGTTGAACATCAGCGGAAGGAGCTGCACCCATCTCTCCCAGACATCCCTGATGGGAGCAAGCTTGTCAGATCTCACTCTGGTCTCTCTTTTGTCAAATCTGAGGACTCTCGATATCATTTGAAATGTCCGAAGTGACATTG